>JBBPCS010024772.1:0-24068 GCA_037974645.1 Hollardia meadi
GTGTGTGTGTGTGTGTGTGTGTGTGTGTGTGTGTGTGTGTGTGTGTGTGTGTGTGTGTGTGTGTGTGTGACAGAGAGGAAAAGAGAAGGTGAAAGGTGGATTATTGCAGGCAATGTTTCTGTAAGTTACTACTAAATTCATAACCCTTGATACTTTCTTGTAAACTGGTCCGAAATTGCCCGAACCATAACCCACGGGACCCGCGACTCACTAAACGAAAAATAATCTCAAGCGTATAGACTAAAGCTAGGAATAGTTAAGATAGCTCTCCTTTCATGCAGGCATTGTGGATGCAGCACACGTTAGCCAAGATTAACAGGATGGCTTTGTAATGTTTTGACCATTTCATTTGTTTTATTGGCTCTCTTGCATGATATAGGCCTACGCTGTAGTGATGACTGGAACTTCAAACCCTTATAAAATAAATTTCAACCGGATTATGTGAACTACAAATATTCTATTTCCATACTTGGAGATAAAGAGTGGCTGCGATGGAATTTTTATAATTAGCTGGTTTTTGGGTTTTGATATTTTGACCTGCTGATGGTGCTACATGAAAACTCAGTCTTTGTAATTTATCCTCTGAGGAGCTTGAATATCTGTACCAAATTTCATGGCAATCAGTCCAAACACTGTCTGAACATTTCACTTCAAACCATAAATGTCAGCTATACTAGAGGAAAAGTTAGGGGATCACCAAAGGCATTATTAGGATTTATCCTCTGGGGCTCATGAATGTCTGAATAAAATTTCATAAAAGCAATCCATCCAATAGTTCTTTTAATTTTTCAGTCCGTACCAAAGTGATGGAGCAACTAATGTCATTTTTAGCCATGTCGCTAGCTTGGCTGCCTATCTAAAGATGGGCCCTTTGATTCACACATTTCTAGGGATGCATGCTATAAGTATTGTACTGAATAATAATTGAGATGTTACGTTGTGCTTGTGATCTGCTGCACTGTAGCTAAAAGGGAGATGGTGGGGATAATCCATTTTCTGTCAGATTTCTGAAAACATTACAATAAATTACAACAAACAAGCTTGAACCGATGCTTTAAGCTCAAGATATCAGCTTACAGCTCTGCATAAAACACTGTGATCCCAGATTGGACTAACGATGGGAGGTAGGAGTAAGAAGGGAGGAGGAGGAGGGTGGAGGGTGTGTTGGGGGATGATAGCTACCCATAGATCAAGCAACTTAAGTTCTGAACCAGGGCACTTGTCAATCATAATTGATCTTGCGTAGCAGGGGTGGTGGGAAATGAGGATGAAGACATGCAGAGAGCGAGATGGAGAAGAGAGAGTGAGCATTTTCCCTGGAGGCTACAAGCACCTTTCAAGAAGCCAAGGCCCTGAGGACTCCTATGCCCTTTCCCGGCTTCAAGATCAAACCCATTCCTCCTCCATCTCTCTCGCCCTCTTCTCATCTCCCTTATCAAAATTCCTTTTCATTATAATCAGTGAAAAAGAACCTCTTAGCAGCTGGAAATAAGAGTGGCACATTACGAAGTATATGGACAAAGTTTTATTCAGAATTTAGTCTGGAGTCACAGGGGGCACGGTGGAAAATAAAGAATAGACACTGACGGGCAATGATTCACGTTTATCTGCACATTGGAATTCTCCCTGTTTTCCAGCAAGTGAACGTCTTGTAAAAATGCATTAGCAACTGGTGTTGTTAAGCTGTTGTCTTGTGGAAAGGGCTTATTATCATAGATCTTACACTGTCACTGTAATTATCTCTAAGAGAATCTCTGTCAATGGCTTTTTACCCCCTGGTGTAGTCCTTTCCAATGTACTACACAAATGTCAAGCAATTTGAGGCAAATTACAATACTGTTAGATTGCATGTGTTCTGTGTAGGGGACACCAGGAAGCAATGAATGATGAGATGGAATTGGACTCTTACAGAAATTAGTTCCTTTTTAAAGTGCATGTATATTCACCTCCTCCAGCTCATCCAGCAGGGTGAGAATACCCTAAAACATCATTAAAATGCATTGAGTCGTTATGCTCCTGCAGGTCTATTCCTTCGTCTAAGACTTTATCCTTTCTGTTGTAATTCTGTATCTTTATTTTGACATATGCAGCATCAAATTTGAACTACTTGGCCAAAAGTATGTGGTTTTGGCCTCTTTTTCATGGTTTGGGAGGTAAGGAATAGTTCAACATATTGGGAATGTGTATGAGGCTTATGATTACGCATATTTCTTGCCAAGAGTTAGATAAGAAAATCAATACCACACTCATGTGTGTCATCAGCCAGTTGCCTTTGCATAAAAACTGGAAACCTCAGAGACGACAAGACCCCAGGAAGTCACTGCTCCTGGCCAAGAAAGTATCCAGCACATAACTCTTTGATTTTTGTACAGATTAAATGAATATTAGTGAGCATGCCAATTATCACAGGTTTGTTGTTTGTTAGCGGCTATTTCTTTAAAAGAAGGAAATTAGGGGGTTTATATTAGGCTGCATTAGTTTAAAGTAGGTGTACCTGATAAATTCGTAACAGAGTGAATATACTCACTCAGGGACAGCCACCTACAATCAAGTTGAACTACATTTAATGTCATTCTGGATCAGATTCTTCAGAGGTTTTTTGTATAGGCAGACAGCTTGCCTCTTCCTTTCATGTAACTACTGCAGGTATGATGTGAATCGACTTTACCAAAACAGCCTCCACTGGACGTGATGCTGCTGTTGAGTGCTGTTCACTTTCATTTCACATTTGGTTTCATGTCACAAGTCTTTAAGCAACTGCTGAGTGTCAAAACTCCATCCATGATACTCTGATTCAACATTTGCCTTTCAAAAGCAAATTGAACCAAAACATCAGGGCCAAAGTAATTTGAAAGATCTTCTTTTTTTTTTGTAATCGTTACTGAATACAAGATCCATTTACCGTTTTATTCAGTAGGTTGTTTTGCTCAGCCAATACCAATAACCAATAGTTACCTGCCTCTCATGGCTGATATGATAAGATAACAGATAATTTCACATTTTTGTATTTTAAAAATAAGTTCACAATCTGTAGTTTATGCACACCTTAAGGTAAGAAGGCCAAGATGTGGTGAGCAAAGATGGATGATGATGGATGACCTCTCTGAACCCTGAACACGTATTGCAAATTGCAATTGTGTGTTGTCTTCCAGTGAAACTGTAAATGAGGATTATGATGATGATTATGATCATGAGTGGGACAACAGCGTGCTGCGCTTCTTGTCCTTCTTTTATAGTTTACATGCATACTGCCAGATACTGTATGGGAGTGTGTAGATGCTGGGCTTGACAAATCAATGAAATCGACTTCATTGCCATCCATCCATTATCTATCCACTTTAAAGATCTATTATCCACTTATCCTTTGCAGGGTCGTGGGGGTCAGGAGCCTATCCCACCTGACATTGGGGTGGTGTATACCCTGGACAGCTCACCAGTTTATCACAGCTAACTTAAGCCAACTTGCATGTCTTTGGACTGTGGGAGGAAGCCGGAGCACCCGGATGGAACCCACGCAAACACGGGGAGAACATGCAAACTCCAGAATCAAACCAATTTCATTATTTGAGCTCCTCAGCTGCCCCTCACACACCCACGAATGTTATGACCACTGGCAGGGATCACAGAGGATGCCTTTGGTGAAACAGTAATAATGTTGCCGCATAAACAGAAAAAATAAAGTTCCTGCCAGTGTCAGCCCCTCCCCACTCTGGTTAATTTTCTTAGAGCCCAATGGGCCAGCCGGTGGGGGGATTTGACAGAGGACTTCAGACAATCCTGAGGAGAGCTGACACCGAGAGCACCAGTCGCTCCATCGCTTGCGGCCAGATTGGAAGATGCTCAGCACACAGAGAGCAGATGAGACAAACCAGAGGAGCCAGGAGGGCTGTTCATGCAGAGCTGGCTAAGCCTGAAATGTCTGAGAGGGACACTGCGAGCACACACTGCCACACAGAGGCTAACACTCATACCTCAGCCACACAACTGAATAAACCTTTGGTCACTACAATCGTTAGTTGTTGTTTTTTTGTTAGTTTGTATTTTTAGAAATTATATACCAAATAATTAAATAGCTGAATGGATCATATGCAAACAGGGACACCACACATCTGAGACAAATAGTGACTTTTTTTCAAAAACAGTTAACAAAATGCAGTTCTGCAGAAATCTCTGTGACCTTCATCTGATATCAAAGCTGATATGAGCTCAGCAAGTGGAACTTCGCTTTTAATGGAGCCCCATTTGAAATGTGGCACCAAGTGGCAGCCTGCAGCTCCTATATTTCAGTTGTGTCTTTGTGACCTTTCACAGCACAATTTACATTTAAATTTCAATAAGCAAGTTCACACATTCAAAGTGAAATTCTGAGAACAAATTCACGCCCAGCTCTTTTCTCCACGTAATCCACTATTCTGCTGCATACAATTTAAATGGGATGGAGGAATATGCAAGCAGCTATTTGCCCCTATCAATGTCAAATCACAACAGCGTATTCCTGTGTCATTGGGATACAAGCCAGTGTTTGGTAAAGACAAATAGTACAGGGAGAAGAATAAAAATGGGCAAGCTCAAACAACAGCATCAGTAGATGCTGAGGCTCTGCAGGCAGAAAAAGGAAAACATGTCGCTCAAGTTGGTCGAATCGGATGAATTTTTAGTGCTGTTGAATCTTGGCTGGTCACAATTGCTATTTGGATTCCTCAAAAGAAAAGTGCGGAGAAAAGGAATAATTTTCTCTGTCACAAATTTGAATTCTGTATTCAGTGTACGCCACTGAAATTGCATCAAAAGATGGATAAAGTCATGGAGCTCCAGTCATTACAATCGTTGCTTCAGCCAAGGACTACTCTATTATAATCCTACTCTTAAAGCCTTAAAAGCCCACTTGGTAAAAGGCAGGACGAGTTTTCTATCCAAGGCTGGATTGGGACCAAATTTTTTAAAAATGGGCCCTGGAATTTTTGGCCCAGACCTGGCATCTTGGTTGAACACCACCCACCAGTACGCTATCCTTGCAGTACACCCTTAAATATTCGAACTGTACTATTCCCCCTACTACAAAGCTGAGTAGTAAGTGCCATGGACAAGTGTTTCAGTGCAAGTGGACCAATGTACTCACTCGCTCTTGAGTGACTCCCTGGTGATCAGAGGTGACAGTGGAGTACACAATATCCATACTCAAGTAGTCTACAGCTTCTTGCTCCTCCCTGTCTGTCTCCCTCCTCCACTGCTATCTCAACAACCTGGCTTGAGTAGACAATGACATGAAGAGAGATTACTATTAATTGGCTGAGGTATAAACGTACAAATACAGACCCCGAAAGGTTGTAATTCCCTGACAAAGATGACAAAGACAAATGACAAAGAAAACACTTATATACTAATAATTGCCAAATAGTTGCCTATTCTATTAATGCATGCTCCATCTTACTTCATGGGATATTAACTAGTCAGCTCATACAGATTTCAGAATTTAGATTTAGATTTAGGTTTATTGCCAAGTGCTTTGGTGCATAACAAAAAGTACTAAAAATATATATATAAAGAAAGATAAAAAGCAAGCAATGCAAGTCAAGAGGCATACATAGAAAATAGAAACTTAACAATAAAATATGAAAAATATAAAAAAATATGTACATATATTATTTAAACAAAAGTATCCAAATATTGATGATAACTATTTCATGCTTGTTTGAACAATTGGAAAAAGAATTGTGCTGAGAAAAAAAAGATTTATAAGGCGATCCTTGCTGTGTTTGGACGAAGGTAGTGCTGAAATGACGAGATGATTAACTGATAAGTCAATCAAAAGAAAATAAATTAGCAACTAATTTGGTATGCTGCGTTGCTTTTCTGTTTGTAAATTAAATATCTTTGGGTTTTTGACTGTTAATTGGATGAAACAATTTGAAAACTATCAATAATTTGATCACAATTTGAGACTATCAATATTACATAGATAATGAAAGTTATCATTAGTTAGTTAGTCAGTATTCAGTCACATATTCAGTCATAGATTCAGCGGCTCAATTTTTGCTGCAGGACGCCGCACAGCGTTAATATTATTGTTGATTTAAGACAGAATTTGTTTTACACAAGAGCATTAAAAAAACATCACACAAAACACCAACAGACACACATGACAACATACGGTACAATATAAGACATAAGCCTCGCACAAACAGCACTAAAAGCATCATCTCGAGAGATCAAACAAGGGTTATCACAAACTCATCAAAGTGCCAAATTTAGACCATTTGATCAGAGCTTATTAAGCAGCTGAATGCCTTGTGCGACAAAGGATGCGATGCCTCTTTTCTTTCTGTTCGTTCGTCCTGAAGGTAAAAGCACATACTCTGACCACAGAGGGTTTGTGGGTCACCATAATGGGAAAATATGATTAGTTAGAATAAAACTTCATTACAATAGTCCTTACAATACATTACTCCCATTGTGATCATTTCCAGTGAACTTAATTTCATTCAAAACTACTCCTGATTTTGTTGTGGATCCCCCTCCAGGACTCCTGCTGGGGGTCCCTAGATCCCACTTTGGGAACCGCTGCTCTACCTGTGCAGCAACACTTCCTCCCCTACAACCCCCTCTCCTCGCGGCTAATATGTGAGCCTCAATTATTCATATCCTAACCTGATTGAGTTTCACATTCAAACAGCAGTTAGTGTTGGTAACGGCCCCCATGAGGTCATGAAGATTTCTCTCCCTCTCCCTGTTCTGATTCTATAAATTCACACCTGCCAAGGTGAAGGAGCTGGAAAGATGGCCAAATAATGATGTGTGGGAGTGAGAATGTGTCCAGGGCAGCCCTGGCCGCTGTTCCCTCTACTAATGGGGGCCTTGTCCAGCCTCTGATTAATTAAACATCCCTTGAGGTCAGGGAGTCATGGAGGGTGATGTAATTTATCATCTGGCTCATGCGTAATGGAGTGCGGCCTACTGCAGAGTCTCTCATTAAGAGTGATAAACTCAGCTGTTGCATCCAAGGCTTGGAAAGACACAGCACATGGACTTGTCTCCTCAAAGAACCAAATTGAATTTGCTTCTGGAAACCAAACAGGTGTTACTGTAATCTCTAGGCTTTCACCTTGAGCGGAGCAATTTCAGCTTTCCCCAAATTCAACGACTTGCAATAATAGTCTGAATGTTTTGCCTGCACTTTTTTGCTGTGGATATGGACCCTTTCTAAAGGGTACTCTAAATATTGTAACTCTAAATTTGAAGCAACTAAATCACCATCAGAAACACTGCTACTGTATGGGTCATATTAGGTTGGATGACAGTTAAAGTAAAACTTGCAAAAACTCCCTCCATTGCATATTTCATATGCAATATATATGTCCCTCTTGGTTCAACTTGTGAGCACTCTTCTTTGATGGTGCAGTTTGTCTGTCTTTGGCATATCCTGCCCTGATTTTCATTATCCAAATGTGATCTGGCCCCTTTGAAGCATTCCACCAAATTTGGACTTGTCATTTCTAGATTTTTAAACTCTCATTTACCCATAGGTATATCCATTAGCTAAATAGAAAATATGATGGCAACTCCTTTTTGTGGTAAATGACCTTAAAATCTGAAATAAACTTACACCTTAAACAAAATTGGCATCATTAAAGAGTTGTTTCTGGCACCTGGGGAATTTAAGGTGAGTATTCACCAATTCCTCAGGGAAATATCTGGCTTTATAACAGCTAAATGCAGTGCTATGTTCACCAGCTAGTCGCTAATCCTGTCTGGCAGCTATTTGGTACTGAGCAGGTAATGTATGGGGGTGAGGTAGCAAGCCATAAAACCAAAATAATTAGCCTAGCTGAAAGATGCTGTAAAGCTCCGAAGAGTGGGAGCTGTAGATTCTTTGGGTTTAGCATTCTGAGCAACGCTTTTTACATTACAGTTATTTGATCCAATGCCATCATTAAAATATTGATTCTAGCTTCTTTAAATCCATTAAATCCATTTCTGACAACATAAAAGCCAAATACAGTCTGTCCAATATGCATCGTGTGGGTCTCAAAAACATACCAATGTACTGACTAAATGTGAAACTGTGGCTCTCTCTATAGTCTATGTTCTGGCTAAGCAGCTGCAAACAAGTCTATAACTGCAATGAGTCGTCTTTATCAGAGACCAAGATTTAAAGGCCCTAAGAATCTGTCTAACTTGCTTACTGACACCAGATTTCATGCTAAATAGAGCCCAATGATCTTCTTTTACACGTTGCAAAGCTAAGCTCATCCTCTAATTTAATGGAAATGTAACTTGATACTTCAGAAGAGACAAAGGGACGGGACCAATATGATGTAACTATTACTGGGAAAGAGACTTTGAAATTGCTTTTATCTTAGTGTAATGATGTGATGTGAGAAAATCTCACCCTGGATGGGCAGTTTTCCCACACTGGTCTCATATGCTTTATCTATAGACTAATATGAATTATTCAAAATATTTATTAAAACAACAATCTTGCTTTTATAACCAAATTACAGACTCACCATGTAATTGCTTAATGTCAGCAATAGCAAAAAATAATTAATTAGGTTTAGATTGTCAGTTCATTTTCCCCTTCTTTCATGTATAGTAAAATCTAACCGATTATCAGCCCTCTCTTAGAAAACTAATTACTTTATTTTGTAAGGGTCAAAGCTAAAAAAACGTTTCAGCGTCTATTTGAACAGCAGCAAAGCACAGAGTGAGACACTGGTTCCTTACGCTGTGTAAATTAGTCTGATCAGATCTTCCCTCTTGTCCTCGGTCGTAAATGCGGCAACGTGACTTGAGGAGCATGGCGCTGCTCGTTGCTTGCCATTTCCCAGCTTCTCCTGCTGAGCTGCATAGGCGTGACTCACCAGAACATCCCCCTGCTAGGCAGAGAACAGCCATGAGACCCCGCAGCTAAACCCCTGCTGGAATATCAGAGCATCTGTCCCCCCTGCGGCTTGCCTTTCAAACAGTGCAAGGCCATCTTTTTCCAGCACCAGCATTTTTCAAAGGCAGAGCCAACGCCTGGGGAATACATTATCATCGCATCCCGAGCCCATCTGGTAGAGCAACACCTGGAAGTGCGTTTTCACTTATTCTCAGGTTTCACACCAGGAGGGAAACTCTTGCCCTGCAACACTACCAAAGAATCCCTCTGCCATCATGAGTTGTTAATCATTAAAAGTCATTCTCATTCATCTCATTTTCACTTCCAAAAGGGGAAGAGTAAAGGTGACGTCTGATAAGAAAATGGCCTTTTTTGCTTATCTGAGTTCTGTTATCAGATATTAAAGTGGATGAAAGGAAAAGACAGCTATTTCCTTGTGGCCAATGCAAAAATCACAAAGGTGCAGCAATGAATAACATGCTGGGTTATAATATGTCATAAGAAACCCAGCAAATTTTCATTTAGAATAGATGACAATCAAAGGCAATAAAAGCTGTGAAGCTCCAATATTTCCTTAAAATGAAATTCCCCTTTCTTTCCCCACTAAGGGTGTTTTGGCAGCATTTTCTGATTACATGGTTCACATAGCTTTGACAAAAGAGGAAATTGGTTTCTCCATTATTCTATTCCACTGGGACACAACAGGTCCCCGGTGGACAAAGATGGTCTTGACCTGACCTTCGCAAATATTCAAATGTTGTGCATTCCTAATGAGGGCCATGAAACAAAGGGTAAGAGTGTTTGAGATAACCCCAGCACATCCTTTGTCTTTCTAGAGAGAATAAATTAGCGTCCTCATCAAATACAGATTTTTCAGAGGTGTGCGTGTTAGTTACAGGATAATGTGGCATGTTCTCGAACACAGAAACGCAAATTTGTTCATGAACGGGTACACAAGAATCAATCACTTCAGCTGGAACAGAAATAATTTGTCTTATAATGCACATTGATCTATTTCTCTCCTTGTAATATAAAAGGATAGGGAGAGAGAATTCTGCTCTATGTGCACATATGCTATAAGCTCAGACGTGTTGGAATAATAAATCAGATGGCAGGAAATCAAACTTTTCAATCAGAATCACCACTTTTCTTAGACACGTTTCTTCATGTCTAAATTCTATGCAATTACTCTATCTCTTGGCATTCCTATTATTCATAAGGTTGAATGAGTACTCTCGGCTGAAACGAGTATCCAGTACAGATAATGTACTGTTTACAAGTACGGAGATGATCTGAGTAAACTGTGTCAATAATCCTCGCCTGTGTTGAAGGAAAGTCCTCATTTGGTAGCTGACCGAAGTTTATTCATTTAAGTTATATAAAGACTTACTCTTGTGATCAACATTGATCTGAAGCTCGATTCTGATGCTCTTCTGTAAAAATAGTTTTCTAATAAAAAATAAAAATGGCAACTTTTGATCAACCCATATCAATTTTAGGCTTAAAATGTTGGACTTTCTTCATATAAACGAACATCCATTACCTTCAAGGCCTTGCCAAAGGAGTTCACACAATGCTGATTAAGCTGATAAACACCAGATAAATCTCACTGTATTTCACAGTATAGCGGAGTTTTTAAGCCGATGTCTATGGCGACATTCCCACGCTGGCTTGTCGGTAGCAATGCATTTTAACAAAGATTGGTTATCCAGAGCCACTGTAGCAACAGAGTAGGCTACAGCCATGGTCTACAGACTACAGCAACTGGAAGTATGTCAGAGCCTATGGCTTCTAAGCATGTCGACAGTGTATGTCTATTTACTCTCACTGACAGAAGATGGGGACAGAAGTTCCGCACTGCAGGTTTAAATTAACAACATCCGGTCGGTCTCATCTATTTCTGGTTTAAGCACCGCCCACCCACAATGAGTTTTTAAGTCTGTTGTCAGCAGACTCTATTGTGGATTTTGAAAATGTTCCTTTCTCTGCTGCTTCTAGATGTCAGTTCTGGGCTGCAGTTATGTGACTCACCTCCACCACTTCCTGTGTTCATCTTGAGCCAAAGTAGAACAGAGATCCAGGTGCGGTGTAACATGTCGGTCAGCAAGTCCCGACCAGGTTTTTCAGCCCTTCAGATAAAGATCTTAACTAGGAAGGAGTGTCTTCGGTCACCCCAGGGTCACCTTGTGTTCCCACAACCCGCTCACCCAACACAATTTTAAAGGGAAAGTTTACCCAAAAATGAAAATTCAGTCACTGTCTACTCACCCCCATGTCGATGGAATGTCGGCAAAGTTTCTTCGTCCACAAAACATTTGTGGAACTTCACAGCAAAAACAGCATTGCAGAATTCTCCTAAACAACTGAAGTAGATTGGGACTTGTTTTAAAATGTGTAAAGAACAAAATAAAATGGCTCCATACAGCTCGTCCGGCATAATCCAAGTCTCTGGAAGCCCCAAGATCCCAAATCGATTTGAAAAGATGTTATTTATACACCTTTTTACACTGAAATCTTCACTGTGGGGGGTGTTCACGAACCCTTTCATCTTAGTGAGGATTTCATCTTATAAAATTGTGTAAATAACGTCTTTTCAAATCAATTTGGGATCTCGGGACTTGGGAGAATGCTACAAGGCTGTTTTGCTGTGAAGTTACACAAAATATTTTGTGGACTATTCCTTTAATATTGGAAGATTCTGCACACCCCTATTTTCTTTGACAGGGTAATTGATTGTTTACTGCAAAAATGTTTTTAAATTATTGCTCTTACAAGCTGAATGGTTCAGGTAGAGTCAAGGCCGCATTAAAGTACCATGGGCCCTAAGGTTAAAACTCAAATTCGTAATAATTTGGGCATGTCCTGACTCCTGACTGTTATGTACTATGTTGTAGTTAGCTGAGCAAGCTTAATAGCAAACCTGTGGAAGCAGGTGATAGTGTTAATTCCGCCAGTGTCCTCGATATTTCACCCGCCGGCTCTCGTAGCTACTGCTGCTGCCGGAGAGTCTTCGGCCGCCCTGGGCTCGACGGCTTCGGGGCTTGCGGCTTTGAAATATCCCGTTAGCTTGGGGATTTTTCTTAATAGCTGTGACTCACGCTGCAATTTCTCTCTGATTTTTGCATTTTTGAGCTCCACTTTCACACTTTTTTCAGACATATTTGTAACGTCTGTAGCTTTTGAAGGAAATTTCCAGGCAAACTGCCATGCACAAATATAGTTGGAGAACAGCAACTCATTCATTGGACAATAAAAACTCGTACGTCATACATTTCCCAATCACAGTGGCTTAAGGTATTAACCCCTCTCCCCTCCTCTCCTCCCCAAACCCCTCACACACACAACAGTCGACAGAGTATCACACACAAAAGTCAAGCATATTGTAACGTCCCTTGATGAACAGACACGAGACGAATGGTGGTTTTGCTGCACTTTAATTCGAATTCAACACACAGGCTACTGTGGGCCATAGCCAACGCCAAAACAACAAACAACAGCCGATATTCCCTGAATGGACTCATACACCTTCACTTTGGAACATGCCGGGACAGAGAGAGAGAGCTCCGCGGCCAGGAAGTAACATAACCCTACTCCCCCCAGCCACTCACCAGGCTGCTATTTCCCTATCTCTCTCCCATGGGTAGCTATCGTGAGTGACAGTCTTTACAGCCACTCACTGAACACCAGAACAAATTCACTGGCTCTCGGACATAACAGTGTTCTAACTACATTAACATCATAACATTAACATAAGTCCGTTACAATTATTTTTTTCCTCCGAGCCTTGTGGGCCCCAGGGCTTGAGCCCTGGTAAGCCCCTGCATTAAAACGGCGGTGGGTAGAGTTAAACGGAAAGTGATGATAAATGCATCCTAGTTCTTATTTTGGTAATTTCGGGTTAAAGGACCTTTTCACGACAGCCATATTGACATGAAATAGCTGGTAAACACAGGTGTAATTAATGAAATCAATTAAGGTTCTGTTCCATTTTGTGTAGCACAGCCTTTCCAGTGAGCCCACATGCACAATAGCAGCTCCCTGAGTCTGGCTGTATTTGGAACTGCCTTCTACACACTATGCCTTTCTGAGGATTGGAAGGAACCGGATTCACTGGCATTTGGTCGCATTACTTCACAACAAATGTAACGTGAGTTAGAGCTCGTTCTCCCAGTAAGTTAATTCTGTTGCTTTGGAAGCACACTGCTTGTTTGCTTGTTATTCTTGCTTCAATCAAACCATGCAGCTTTTCAAAAAACTTGTTGATGGTATTTTTGTTCATGTCATACTGTTTGGTTTGGTCATACTGTGAACATTTTCTCGTTGGCAATATCTGCATTATTTTAGCAAAATCCATCAGAGCTGTAATGTAATAACAGAAGAACAGCGATACGATCATTAAAAATATCTTTGTGGGCCTGTCTTTCCTCTGCTGTGTTGGCTACAGTGCTGTGTCACGGCTCTCAAGCTAGCTACCCCCGCAGAAGCTTGTGCAGCAGGGTCTCGACTTGTGGAGCTTCTCAACTCCGAAAACATTGGAGCAAATGTTCAATTCGCCATCGATTTTCATAAAACAACCCATATTTAAGATTTCTTGCATTTAAAAAAAGTGGATATAGTGATGATATAGTGTTCAAAAATTCTAATAAAAACTTGTGTTTTTGGCTCGACTGGTTGTTGTGACCGTTATGGTGCTTTGCATTGTGGGACACAGTAAGCGAGATAGACTGGTACGATGCATGCATTTTTCCGAATCAGAATGACATCCGGGAACTTTTGGCATACTGCATACTACATTTTGGCCAAATCAGTAGGTAATGCTACTATATTAGGCAGTTTCAAATATTGCCTCTGTTTGACCTGAATGCAACGGAACCTTCATTAGTATCATTGATGACACCTGTGTTTACTATATTTATGTCTAAATGGCTGATGTAAAAAAAAGGCCTATTGTCTCTATTGGTTGTAACGTTGCACTCACTAATTTAATTGCTGAGACCTCAAAGGCAACATTGCCAACACTGATGGCCACCATGGTTTGTATTTCTTGAGTGATTCATTTGGTTCTTAGTTGTTGTTTTTTAAGTATTACACTACACATCAACGAATATAATAAATCTGAGAAGCATCTTGTACACAAACTTTTATTTGCAGAATATCTACTACAAAATTACTTACAAATGGTGTACACCAGATGTACATGTACATCAGAGTTTGGTGAGACAGCCCTGTCTCGATCCGAGAGAGAGAGGGGGGGGGGGGGGTCAGGGGGGACGACGACATGGGGCTGTTTTCAGTTTGAAAAGTACAATGGACTGAGGGACTCATACAGTAGGTACACTACCAGAAGCCATATGCTCATTTTGCTCACCACCACCACCACCAGTGTGTAGATTCTAGTGGGATGGGATCTAACCACTTCTCTTCTTGCCTGTTTGCGAGGTTATTTATGATATTAAATCTGTCACAAATATCACAATCACTGCAGGATCTGAATTTGAATGTTGATCATTAAGCATATTGTTTAAAACTAGAGGAGAAACTGTGAAGCTTTTTTTGTTGGCCCTTTTCTCTACAAGTGAGAAATGCCATCTTCCTCTTATTACCTCTGCATTTATCGCTGGTAGGCAGGCTGAATGAATATTGACTATGCCTGCCTGGAATAAAAGCTTACAAAGCACAAAATCTGGACTATTCAAATATTGCTCTCTTGCAAATGCACTCATGAGCTCCTCCTAATAATTTTATTTCCCTCCTTCTTTTCCCCCAGTCCTCCTCTTGTCCTCACTACCCCAACCCTTCTCGTGTCTGCGGAGTGTTCTTTCCCTCAGGATCTCTCACCATATGCCATTTTCCTACCTTCAGGTTCCCGCTTCTCTGCAATGGAATTAATATTTCACAGGCGGCTCCTCAGCCATTTTTCTTGCTGACGAATTGGAGGAGGTGAGAAAGTTTCCAACCACCCAAAGAACAATAAATATTAAAGTGTTTTCCTTGGAAGTTCTCCAATCCGGCGCTCCTTATGTACACTGTCAAACATGTGGTCTCGTGCCATTTCTCTCTTTCCCTGTCTTACTCTCACTCCTTATCTATCCATCCCTCCCATCTCATCTGCTGCACCATCTGTGCAGCTGTAATAAGCAGGACTCATGTTCTCCCTTTCACTCCTTTGCTTTCTCTTCCCTCCTGATTCTGGATCATATCTCTCACCAGGCATGGCATCCCCAACAAGCCTGTTTGACTGACTTGTTTGAGTCCCACAATGGAGCTCCCGTGCAGTCAGACTGGCTCAGACGTTTTTTTGTCACACATTACGCCCTGCCATTGCACAGCAAGCCCAGCCAGTTAACACAACACTGCTTTGATCTTTTGGTGAAAGCATGCTGTAAGCGTAAATGTCATAACCTTACACATGCTCTCTCCGTGGCATGTACAAGATACATGATGACTCTCAATTACTCCAACATAATATAACCATCTCCCCCTCATAGCGAAGAGTGTACAGCCCTATATCTATTAAAAATAAAGTCCTCAGCCACAGCACACTATTGATCTGAACCAGTCATCACACAGACATCCCACTCAGCTGGATAATGGAAAAAGCAGTGCGAAATATTTTGTGCGATTCTCTTAGCTTATGGTTCAAACATAAGAAAACAGAGGAGAAACTCAGAGTGTGGTTAGATTTTTCTTTAACCACATAAAGTGCATTCCATCAGCAGGCAAAGGGCACTGTGCCACATTGCAAATGGTGATATGGCTTTTGTGGTGTCCACATCGATTGTATGTCCACCAGAATGAAACACCATGAGTGGGAAAACTAGGCACATCATCCAATACAGCGAAGAGCTCTACCGCCTCACAGTGGCACATTTGGGCAACAGTCCTAAATGTTTTGGTATGACTGTATTTTCATCCTTCTGACATGTTTGACAATAACCAGTTCCGATGTTCTCCCAAAGGAAGTTTTTTCCCCCATTTATTTCACAAGAGATCTCTGTTTATTTATTATGTTTGTCAGTGCGTTTCTCACTGGTTTGGGTGAGGCTCTGTGCACCAATCAGAGCTTTGCTTTATTTGAATCAAAATGCAGTGACAGATGGAGAGTTTGTGTTGCCAGCACTGTCTGTAAATCTGATCAAACCACACCCACATAATGCTTTTAAAACTCAATAACTAAGATTATTTTTCAGAACTGTAACTGTTGCATATTTAATGTAATATAGAAATACTTTGTTGCTATTATAGTTTCTGTTTTTGTTGAATAGATACTGATACTGTATGACCAAAGAAAGCTCTAAAGCCCTACTGTTAATGGTAAGTTGTGCATCTTTGAATCAGACATGCTGTGAGAGTGAGTTGATCCATTCATTCAAAACAAAGCCAGAATATTTCAACAGCTGCACCAGATAATATCATAGAGAAACATGTAAGAGCCAACTAAGACCCTTACCAAGGTTCAGCATGTTTTCCTTCATTCCTCTTGGTGAGTTCAAGGGTGCAGATCAGCTGAGACAATATTAGATTTTCCCTCACTGATAGCTCTTCCTTCCATTAGATTGGATTTTAAAATTCCTCAAGAGTTATCGATTATAAAAAGCCTGATATCTCCGGACAGTGCAGAATCAATATTACTAAGCTATCTCATATCTATCTGTATAATGCCTCCAGTTAGCCAATCCTTATATTTTAGAGGTCAAGGAGTTGGATGGAAACTCCAAAAGACAATTTTTTTTGTGGAGGCCACAATCATAATAAGCGAAATACATCACACAGGAAGACAAGCAAGGTCTCTCCCTGACTTATTGATGACAGTTTATTGAATGGGAGTCAGTGGTGGCTGAGGAACCAGCCCTGGTTCTCTGATTCACTATCAGAAGACATTCAGCCAGCCTCCCTGCACATATTCATCTGTGGGGATGTGGGTGGGTGGTGTGGGGATTATTCTGGCAGTGCAGGGTTCCTGCAGCACCGAACGGGTCTCTGCGGCACCACGAGGACTCGGTGGATAATGAGCAGTCTTTGTGATGTGTGCTGCAGGGGCTAGTGAAGGCTGAGCCAGGGAAGAGTACTGAAACATAGGCCTCCTGTCTAAAGTCATACAGACAGTCAAAGATATGAATCCACATCTTGTCCTCCGCACCTACTTTAATCACTTTTGCAATGGTTTGATAAGATTACACACATCATCTTGTATCTCATTCTCATGAAGGCAATCAGTGACTGCATTGGCCACAGTAGTATTTTTTACCATATCTAAGGCCAGAGGTACATGCAGTAAAGAAGACTTGTAGAGATACATTAAGAAATGTAAACACTTTGCTCCAAACATTTTGTCTGTAAACTGAAATAAATTTTCCATAAAGAGCAATAAATCTTAAGATTTGGGGTTTGACTAAAAATGTGAAACACTCTCTAAAGAAAAAAACAAGTTTGTATGCTTGTTTGTATGCCGTGACAGTTACTGGATGACCGGTGGGGGACGGGACACTCTGACCTTTACTTCCACAACAACATGTAATGCACTTGTCACTGCTGCTTTACTATTCACGGACCGCCCGTGGAACGTGCTCCTCAGAAAAACGTCCTCCCATTTGTGTAATTAAGAAGCACACACACATGCATGCACAAACACCTTGCGATTTTGCCACTTAACTGCCGGACAACTTCTCCCACACTTTACAACTCGATCTCATTAACTGAACACAGAGCATTTCTGCTAAAACGGCATGGTAATGTGAGTTATCAAAAGGAGCAGGTTCTACTTGAGTTACTGCTGTCAGCGAGGACTGAAAACATAATGACTGCTCCCTTGCTGCTTAAACCTCTCTAAACACAGCGTAATATACACGGCTGCTACTGTACGGGTGTCACAGCAATGCGTGGGGGGAGCGATATGACTTGTAGATGGAGTCACAATAGCACATTACTAGAGTGTTATCTCTGGGTCTGCACGGACCACTGCGCCCATTGGCCTTTTGCCCATTTAAGTTGCATAGTCAATCTATTGTGTGCACCCATGCTAAGGAGAGGGATGCAGTGAAATCCCTGCTTGAGCCTCGTATCCTAATAGCCAAGGGGGATGCAATTTCTTCTTTAAAAAGCAAATTTCCCTCTACTTTTTTTTTAACAACTATTTGAATATCTATATGGACTTAATTTCATGCTTGACCTGCACTTCACCATAGACGTAGGCAGGAATGGCAAAGACAGAATGACTTGCTTGGAACAATCAGAAATGGCAAGAAAAAAAAAGTTGACTTTTTCTTTAATGCTACGTTTGTGAGTGTTACAATCACATGTTTGCAGTGCTTTCATTGTAGCTTTCAAGCCCTTCTATCTTTTTACCCTCCAAGGTCAGAATCAGATCATCAGTCATATAAACACAATAACCCATAATGGCAAAGGAGACTCTTGAAGTCAAAGGGGTTTAACTTCATAACATTGTGGTGGAACATGAAGGTACCTACAATCTGTCATTCTTAAAGTTTAAATCCTTAATATTTTCATAAATGTCCTAATTTTTTATGCTATTTATGGTGGCCATTTCTTCTTAAACAGATTTGCCAATTCTGTTTAAAATAGGCAACCCTCTTTTTTTCTTATATAGTTGCTCGGAAAGAAAATCATGCATCGCAGGTGGTAGTTTTATTGGCTTGTTTTAAGAAAATATGGCTGCTCGTTAGAAAAATCGGACTATTTTTTTCATACATTTATTTCATTACATAATTTTTACATTTTTTTTACATTTATGACGGCCTCACAAATAAAATGCAGTGCTGTAGCGTAATTCGCCCTCCCACAAATTCCCATGTGGTAAAAGTACTCTGGTATAATATTTTAACCTAAGTACTCGAATATGGAAATTACTTAAAATTTTAATGTTGCTCATTTATATTTTGTTTTATCTCAATTTATATTGCTTGTGTATCATATTATGTGTGTGATTTTCTTTGTATGGCATTTTATTTTGTGAAGCACCTTGTAACTCTGGTTTTGAAAGGCGCTATAGAAATAAAGTTTATTATTATTATCAAAATGGCCATCCTTAGTGTAACCCAGCATAATTTTATTGCCCTCAGTTTATAGTTTAGTGTCTTTACATCATGTCAAAGCTGTCTTATGTTAATACTAATGCAAACCGAACATCCTGCTGCTGCTACAGCTTAACATCAAAAGCTTTGAACAGGCGGAGCACGGTGTAGCTTTTATTGCCAAGAAGCCACAGAAAACACATTTGTCACTGTGGCTAACAGCGTTGTGAAACTGCTACCATATACACCTGTACGACTATGCATCTTTAAAATAGAACAAAGATAGGTTTAACATGTTATGTTGAATGTTGTCTCGTGTACTTGATAGGGGTGTGTAAGGAAATCATACCAAACAAAGTAATGAATTTAAAATGCAACATTCTGGTCACAGACAGGCCATATACCTGATGGAGGTCTGGGAAACATTACATTTTAAATAAAGTCAGTGCTGACAGTGTGCAAGAATTCATCCCTATATTTAACGTGATATTATACAAGCATCGTCATCTGAAATTCCTCGGCTGACATGTAAAAATGAATAAAAGTGCTTTAAACATCATTAATGCATTCACTTCACATTTCATTTCGCACATGGCCGTGTGTACATTTCATTTTGCGCGCAAATGGAAGGCCTTCAGAGGGAGTTAAGATACAGTTCAGCAATAAAATGTATAATTGAATCAGGTGAATAATTGCCTGTAATGGCAGTTCAATATCCTGCATTTCCTGAGGTGAGAGTTGCCCCATACTGGTCCAGGAGCTGCAGGGCCACGCCATTGGTCCAACCAAAACCCACCTACAGAAAGCGGAACACAGCAGAGGATAAGTGAAAAAAACACAAGAAAGAAATAAAACAAGTAATTTGTGTTAATGGAAATAGTAAGAGACCAAAGTGAAAAGGAGGTGACTACAAGAGCCAACAGGGTAGAAAATGACAAAGAAGTGAGGAGTGAATGTGTGCATGAGCGTGCAAATGTGTTCAAGTTAAGAAGCAGAAGTGAGGTAGAAAGAATTGACAGGGCTCTGCATGAAATTAGAAAGACTTGTGTGACTATAAGCACATTAGTTTTACCATCAACACATGAAAGGGAATACCTGAACTTCATATTCTCCTCCACCACCAGGTTCGCCATCTCCGTTCACATCATACTGTTAGAGGGGAGAAAATGACACATTTTGAGCCAGCTGTGTTATCGCTGCTCAGCACAAGGTCTGAAATGCTGAAACCTTAGAAGATTCACCTTTTCAAACATTGCTTCATACTTCGTGTATGCCAACCAGTTGGTCCTGATCCAACGCTGGGCCAAATCAAATGCTAGTTGCTGAGCATCCTCTGAAGGCAATTTGAATAAACCTGAAAATAAAATAAGTTTTAAATCATGCCAAAAAATAATGTCTTTTTAAACATGAGGATGCAGGCAATAAAAATATTGGGTAAGTGACATGTTTCTAATTATATTGCCTCTGTACTCATAAAACTATGAGTTTTGAGTCCTGCTGACTCTCAGCCTTAAAAAAAGGTGCAGTAAGCAATTCTGGAGAAAGTTGATTTGAGAGTGTCATTCCCAGGTCATCAAATAGAGACGTTGGTATTTGACGACCTGGGAATGACAGTTCATCATCCATTTTACTGGAGAATCGTTCACATGCACCAACATACATGCGAGGCCATCCTGGTTACTAAAACAAAGAACATAGAAGCTCAGTACTCCACTATATCTTTAAATAGCAAACAGCTGTTTGCCGCTATATTATACCAGATCGAAACCTAATATATTCAACCTTTAAATATGTTTGATGAAGTCATGGCCTTTTCAGGTGGGATAGCTGGCAGTACACAGTCCCTCAGTTTTATAAAAATTCAGCAAGGCAATGATTGTAATCATACAGACTAAACAACCGAGGAAGTTTTAGAGCAAAAAACTAATCACTCTCTGATCATGCGTTATACTTGCTAAAGACCAGACCAAAAGGCAACAATTCTTCAAAGCAGGCAAGAAGTGAAGCTGGCTGCAGCGCATCCCTGGCAGAGTATTACAGGGGCAAATGCCAAGTGCCTGCCGATGTCTGTGGGTGGTTGGTTTTGAAGTCAAATGATAAATATGATGACTTCATGCAACTAGTTAAGGGTATCCTGCAGAGTTTTTGACCACAGTTGGAGCAATGTTTTTTTCAAGCTGGTCCCTGATTTGATTGTACTGTGCACACGCACAAGGACACACATGTGCAAGCAGATGGCTTCATATACATCTCTAATGGCATCACACTATTCTAGGGATGAAAATGATTGTGAAAGCCTGGTCCAATATTCAGCATGCACAAGTGTGACGTGGAAACTTGAAGCCTCCAGTGCACATACACTAAGAATGGACTTTACAGTGAAGTAGGAGACATCGTGTGTCCAGCAGTTAAACTTGTGAAATAAAAGAAAATATATTATATATTTATATATTCTAGAATTTTCAATGAGAGGGAAGGAATATGTGCCATTTAAAGATTTTAATATGATAATTATATTTTTCTCTGCAAAAACCATGTCAAATACATTAAATATTTTTTGTATGAATTAATACATGTGTGGAGGGGACTTTTAAAAACAAAATTTCACTGATGGCTGACGGCCTTTGTCAGTGCCAATGTTTTTTTGTGGGAGTTTGTGTTTTTATTCCCCCTTTTGTGCACGGGAAGAAGAAATTTTATAAAAAATTAACAAAACTTTTAAACTAATTCAGCCTTCCATGACACCATCTTTAAAAAGGGTACAAATTAGACCATGAAAATGTATGATTTTTTTTTTTAGGAAACTACACATGGCACATTTAAAGGTGTGAATGTAAATACCTTCAATGTATACGTGAAGGTCAGTAGCTTTGTGTTCGGTTTCAAATTAATGTGCTCGAGAGCAAAGCTAAAACAAAAAAACATTAAGGCACTACCTAATACCCGGTGCATTTTAATAAATTATTATGCAAAGACAACAGAACAACATGTTGAACAAATTGGTGAATAATCAGTATGGATTTCAGGATCCAGGAAAATTGTCATGATGGCACATCAATTTATTGCCACCTACCTTCGATGAGCATGTGTTGTAAAGGAGGCCATGCATTAGGGTAGTCCCACTGCTGCCCAGACTTCCTCAGCGACGTGGGAACTCCACCGGGGAACTGGAGAGCACCACTCCCCTGTAGAGATATGAAAAGCAAGAGCAACCTTAAGAGCATGTATCGATGAAACCAGTGCAGTGTGTGTCCGCCATCTGCTGGAGCAAATGAGCACAGCTCATAAAGCACATTTCACATCCTACTAGGTGGAATTCAGACAGGGAAAGAAAACAACTTCACCTCCCTCAACAAGAAGTACTTCAGCAAAATATTTAAAGTCAAAATGAAAGCCCTTTTAGTTGGCACCCTGGTAGCTCACTTCATAGAGTGTGTGCACCATTTACTAGGGAAAAATCAGAAATGCTCATTTTGTCTCAGCCAGCTGCAGGGGCATGTTGTCTATGTCTATGAAGTAAACACTTTTATTGTGGTCTACATGTCATGGGCAGACAGCGTGATATTAGTGGTGCTGAAGAGGAAGGACCATTTGCAGCCTTGTTAGCCTGCTATTTAATGTGCTGCAGCTGAGCAGTTAATCAGATACCTTGCCTGCAAACTGATGTTAGTAGTGAACTTTTACCCAGTGAATGTTTGTTTGGTGGCTTATTCAACCAGCAAACTTCTTCCTTTTGGGTTCAGATTTTTTTCCTCAAGAGGACAACACAGGACATATGATTTACAGTGCACATACACTGTATGTGTGATGTAGCAGACAAAAAATGCCATTTAATTTCAGTTGGATTCTAATGCCCAAACTGTTGAGTGGAGCTACAGTGACCAACAGAAAGAGATAAGTCATAATGGGCAGCTGTGTAGACATTTGTGAAAAATAAAACTCACCCATGCTCATTCACAATCTTATGTGGATTAATATTGGTTAAATGGTTCATTCACTTCTTCTGTTTCTGAATTAATTTCTGTTCCTAAAGCCCCCTAAATCCTACACACTGGGCCTTTACTTATGACCTCAGAAAAAAAATGTAATTGAATTTACGCTTTTCTGACAATGTCAACAAAAACCCAGAGTAGGGTGGGTGTATCTAATAAAGTTGTACCCCTAATTGTATTTAGCCACACAGACAAGGTTTTGAGATATCGGGGCATTGTTCCTGTAAAGACAAGTTGCATTTTTTTGTGCATTTTTTTCAAAGCCTGGATAATCTCAATCAAAATTCTGTACACTTCCATTGTAAAGGGGTGGTAAGCAGAGATCTTACATGGGGCTCAGGTGGTAGAGCGGTCGCCCAGTGATTGGAAGGTCGGTGGTTCGATCCCCAGCCCCTGCAGTCTACATGCAGTCTGAACCCCAAACTGCCATTTGACATTTACCATTTACAAATATCTAAAAAAAAACAAAAAACAACCTACAATATGTGTACACATATTAGAGGTAAGTATCTTTCCCATTTGGGTGAAACCAACAAAATAATCTGCTCTTCCACACTAAAATGTCAACCAACCTTTAGATACTGTACTGCCTTCTCTCCCATCTCAGGCTGAGAATAACACTGCGCCCAAAGAGGTGCCAGGTTGGAGAGGTAAAACTCAAAGTGCTTGGAGTGGGTCACCAGGTTGTAGTCAAACCAGGCTCCCCTCTCAGCATCCCACAGTACAGACTCAATCGCCTCCATTCTGAGGGTTGCAGCCTGGTCATACATTGCAGCTGATTCACCATCACCTGTCAGGAAACAGCACATCAACTGTTATGTAACACCAGTTAGGGAGCTAACAGTAGTGTGCAGGCCAAAGTTAGTTCCAAGGTCAAAAGCTGTTCATGTACTCACCCAGTATCCTGTGAAATAAAGCAAGTGTCTTCTCATTGCGGCACAGCAGAGCATTGAGGTCAGTTGGCAGGATTTGACTGGTGCGGGTGTCTCTGAGGGTGCCGTTGTTTTGGCCGTCATCATCTATATACCAGCGGGACGTAAAGTCCCAACCAGACTCTGCTCCTGCTTTCAGATCAAGCCACAGCTGCTCCTTATGGTCTGAGGAGAGAAAAACAAAACATATGTATATATCATCCTTATCGTATATATATATATACACATATAT
>JBBPCS010024788.1:0-24061 GCA_037974645.1 Hollardia meadi
TTAACTTAGCTACACATTGGTGGTAGTTGCAGGTTTCTAGCGCTATTTGTTACCGTACAGCAGCCAGGAAAAGACTATCCCCCCCCTCTGAAAACACATTTAAATCCTGTTTTTCAGTTGTTGTGGGGACATTTCCGTTACCTTTTCATCAAAAATAAAGGTCCACTGGGTCTTGACATACTCAAATAGGATTACATGAAGTATTTTGTGTGGATTTTTACAGCCAACAACAGAGCAGTTCCCATGTTTAGCTTATAGTTTTGTATTGACCCTCGTCTGGTTAAAAATATCTCATGATTTTACTCTTACAAATCTTGAAATGCAATGATATCTAATGAAAGCAGTCTTCTTTACTTATACCTTGCCCATTTTTATGTAGCAACTGCGAGGTGGGCATGATGTTCAGGTTGAGGATGGTCCCTGAGCTAAAGGCGGTGTAGATAAAAATATAATGGTGAACAATGCCTAGTTGCCTTTCATATGACACAATATGTCAATTTCACCTTTCATACTGGAATCATAGCATAGCCTGTATACATATGTTAGTCTGTCATTTCCAGCTCTTTTGTGTACTGAATTACCTTCTAATAATGTATTAGAATAATTATCTGTACCTGTAATTCTTTCAAACCAATATATATTAGATTTTTTACGTTTTTCAAACAAACAGAACTAAATGCTCTTACGTCTACCTTTCTTTAATCATCCATTAGCCTCCCTCAAGCCTTAATTACTGCACAAGGCCAAGCTTTTCATTATGTAAGGAATGTCAATTTCCCCCCTGAAATGGCTAATTATTGTATGAAACATTGCATTTAAAATGCTGATTTATCAAGGCCACAAGAGGGAGAAAAATATGGAATGAAAAGAGCGAGAAAGTGTGCTAACCATTAAGTACATGCCAGAGAAGCCTAACCCATTTCTGCAGTTTAGATCAAATAGATTGAATTTAAGCTCTGCAATGTAAGGAATTTCTAGAGACACCCAAGATTAGTAATAGAAAAGACAAAAATTGCTGGTGGGTGCGAGAGAAATCAAGAATTTGATTTGCAGTGTTAAGTTTTCAACTTTGTGGATCTCCAATTAGGCCAATACTTTTTCATATGTGACATCAGCGTAATCACATTCCACTTATCTCTGCAGGAGTCCAGAGATATAACCAGATCTATAAACCAACCTCTGTGTGGCCTGTTGGAGACTCGTGTAGAGGGTTTACAATGAGTGGAAACCACCCTCTACTATTTATAATTCTATATATTTATACACTATATTCTATATTCTAGATATCTTTAGCTCTCTGCTGACAGAAGATAGAAATAAAACACCAGCAACTTTAAGAAATCCAGTACTCCTGACAATCTTTACTTTCAAAAATGTTAGAGCCCCAGAGGTTCAGTGACCACTTCATACAAGGAATAACCTCGCACCATAAGCCATGCTGGGCTACTGTATCTGTCTGTCCTCTGCCTGGGAATCAGACTGAGGAGTCCCATGGCATAGTGGGATGTGACCTACTCCACAAAAGCCCTCAGCACCACATGTGGAGCCCTGCTTGACACAAGAAACCTATGAGAGAATAATGACCTGAGGTCTCACCGCATGGAGGGAAACTTTGAAGACCAATGTCAGGACTGAATTATATGAAGTCTCTCGACGATTATTATCTTTTGGGGTCCTTTCCTTATTGTCCTTTTTGCGGCTGCATTGTCAGGTCTTTTGTGCCTGAATTTACTCAACCTTCCTCTCTATTTCGTCCTTATTGAATCATCCATTTGACTGCGTTTGATCAGCAGTTTAGGAACTCAGCTGTCACGCGTTGCTTAGGCAGACCATGTATAGCAGGCATAATGGTGTGGATGTCCTGTACCCTACTGTCTCTCTATTGCTTGTTGGTGTGTATGCCCACCTACCCACACCTGTGTGTGTGTGTATATGTGTGTGTGTGCACTAATCCATATGTACAGTGAGCAAGGCAGTGCCGTGAGCTCATTACAGCAGCTGATGAATAGTTTTCCGCTTGGGTTGAAGAGGAGGCAGTGGTGTCCGCCTGAGGATGTTTCCTCTCAAAGAGAGAGTGGTACTCCAGGACACAGCCTCTCAGAGCTCTAAACATTTCCCCAGGTCGCTAATGATGGCATCCAACTAAGCAAACATCATTCATCATGATACACCCGCCGGTAAGCTGATAGAGCACTGGGACAATATTTGAAAAGCTTTATTGTGGATAGTATGTGCTTTGGTATGCATGTGTGTGAGGAAGTGCTTGTTTGTGTATGCATGTTTTCCAAACAGTTGCTTCTTTTTTCAAAGTGTGTGGGTTTTTTTTTTTTACATTAGCTGTTCTTTTATTTTATTGAGTTATATTCAGGAGAGTTTGATTTGTAATAAGTTACTTCAAGTTAATTTGTGCAGTTGTACTTAAAGGTACGATATGTAAGATATGGCCATAATTTAAGTTTAAAACATAAAAAAAAATGAACTAACATTATCAACAGAATGTGAAGAAACAGCAGTGTTGATGTTATGTCAAAGACGTCTGTGTATTGTGCTGCAGAGATATCTACTGAAGTTGGCATGCTAACCTGCTAGCCCAGGCCTGTCCTGTCTTGTAATACCACTTTGTACCTCTAGAGGAAATAGCCCGATAGCCTCCGTAGATTCAGCTGAGAGATGTGTGGAAGCAGAAAAAGTTTCACGAGCTCTCTTAGTGATTAGCCTAATAAGTAAATAAAACAAACTCAAATATTCTTACACCTACTTTCCTTACTAAACAGAAAAATACAATGGTGCATCTTCTGCTTCTTGCCCTGTTAACTCATCATAATACACACTTCATTCAAACAAAATAAAACTCACCAAAACCGTCCTGGTTTATCTTATCACAATCACCTCTGGTTTGCCCCGAAGTAAATCTTCAGTAAGAATTCAAAATATTCCATGTCTGCACGCCATTTTCATTTGCTAATTTTCCTACAGGCTACAGCAAGTAGAAGTGTCTTGGAGCCTATGGCGTTATAGGCACGTTGACAGTGTTTGTGTAATTACTCTCACTGACAGAGGAGGGAGACAGAAGTTCCACCCTGCAGGTTTAAGTAAGGTTTTGAATGCAGGGGTTTTACTTAGTGGAATAGCCTATTATTACAGTGGGATATTGATACCAGTTTAGCAATATATATTTTCACTTAAATTTCAAGAATTATTGTTTGTTTCTGTGTTTTGTAGAGGTCAGTCTCTGTGTTTTCTGTTTGGTATTATTTACTAGCAACAAGGTGGTGGCAGGATTAAATCCCAGGTCCATCAAGGAAACTTTTTTTTTTTTCCCACGGAATGGCTCTCTCTGGGCATTACATCAAAAATGACTCATTCAGATTGATATTTTTTAAGGATATGGTTGTGTTTATATTCCTCCCAGTTCCTTCCCCGTTTCTTTCAACTCTGGCCTTTCAATGAACAAAGAACAGTGGTGGTGTTACAAGATAGCAGCTGGCTCTCCACATGATTAAAAAACAACGGCTTGACTTTGATGTGCCAAGCCTTTGTGTAGTTAGGGTAAGTGTAGGCTTGTTTGTGTGTCCTCTAGGTATTAAAACCATCTTTTCTTATTTCATGTGTCTTTTGCCTGGGATCATGTTGCTCGTGTTGGTTATTAATGAAATCGACTCACTTTTATATTATATTATATTTCTTCTAACGTTGATTTTACACTTATCTTCTTTTCAGCCTCACTTTCTGCAGTTTTCATACCCAAACTATAGCCAATGAGACATTTCACTCATTATAATTACAGTTTGAGGAAAGTCATTTTGCAGTTACAGTGCAATAGTATAGTAATAGTTCAGTTTAAAGTAAAGCTACTTAAAAAAACAAAAAAATCGACTTACTCATCAAATATTATGTAGGACCGAAATTTCCAAAATCATAAATAAAGAAAGAAAGAAATGATGCAGTAAATAAATCATTTATTAAATCATTTAAATAATTTAATCTGCCATTAAAGGCACCAAAAATAATATCAGAAATAAATGTAGGCATTAATTAATTTATAAAATGTGACATAAATAGGTATTTCTGTTTTAATTTGTTTCTGTATTTATTTACTGTTGTATTAATTCTACTATTTATGTATTTTTTTCATTTAATTTACCATTTAATTTATTCATTTTTAAATTGACTTATTTATTTATTTATGTGTTTATTTCTTTATTATTTTCTCTTTGCATTATTTTCGTTTATTTCCCCACACTTATTTATTTCTGTTTTTCTTTTTACATTTACATCAGACCAGACCATTCTCAGACCAGAGAATGGTCTGGTTTGCGCCCCTGTTTGTACTTTCAGATATCTGCTTTTACTGTTTCACCATGTTCGCTTTCAGTTAGAGGAGTTATGTTGTGTTACTGCCTGAGAAAACCCAACATTTCCTGATTTTGTTGCGTCATGATAAAAGCCTATAGATAACAAAATAGCAGGGGATCTTTATTGTAACGAAAAACGAAATTATGTGTTAAAAATCGAATTAGCGGAGCTTTGTTGGCGGCTATTCTTTAATACTGCAGGAAGGAAAAGTACAAGATGTTAGATGAAGAGCTGCAGACAGTTTTACTGATCCTCTTTAGCTTTCCTCCAACAGGTACACTTCTTTTACCTGTCGTGCTGTGTGATGGAGAAACACAGCAAAAGTAACAGCGGAAATTTAACGTGTGTTGTTTTACAGCCGCTCTGTTATGGCACAGCCTCGGCCCGCCTGCTGCTTCTAAACGTTATACACTTAAGACACACTGTAAAGTAAGTAGCACTGTTTTAATAGAGATGCAAATCCTTTCCACGCTGGGCAGCTAGGCCAGCATATGTGTATGGAAAAGTCCCTCATTACAAGGCGACCCTCTTGAAGGAGTGTCTAACTGACGACTTCGCAAAATCAGGAAATGTTGCGTTTTCACCAGCAGAATCTTAACATGACTGAAAGAGCTGAAAGAGGTGTGTCTGTGGCCAACAACATGTTAGAAAAGAAACAGAAAAGAAATGAGCACGGCCACAACCGTAGCTTCCTGAAAGCGAACATGATGAAACAGTAAAATAAAGCAGATATTTCACAGTACAAACAGAGCCAGAGGAGATAAACTAAACCTCAAACCACAGAGATTCACTTAGAAGTTCCAAAAGTACTGAGAGGTGAGATTTTTCTCTGCTCTCCTGCACAGACAAGGGGCATCGTCACAGGCTGCTGCAGTCGGCAAGATGTCACTGCAGCCCGCTTGGAGACGGGCTGGACGCGCTTTGAGCTTTGTTAGCGGCTTTCAGGGAGGGAGAGCACAAGCACAAACAGCCACAGTGAGGGGTAAATGAGGAGCTGCAGCACCTCGTCAGTTAAAGACACACCTTCAAGCAGTTTGCCCTGTTAGCCTCACAGCTGTGTCCTGAGTTAGCCATTGCTGTTGTGAGCCTGGCACCACCGGTGTTGGGAGCAAGGCATGTATAGTCCATCGATGCACTTCTGGAAAAATACATTTTTTGTTGTTTTGAACACCACAAGCAAAGTGCCATCTAGTTCCATTCATATTCCATTTATATACACCAAAGCAATCGAGATGGATAAATAGGGAAGAGGAAAAATATGTAATTTTGATTTTGGGGTGAACTGTATCTTTAAATAATTCATAATCTCTTGGTTTCTGTAAGTTACTTCCCCAGAATCAATTATGACTGTGACCATTGCTGACACTGATTATGTTTACAGACGGCTGTGCATTAACCTGTCAAAAAGTAAATATTCCAAAATATTTCATGTGGGAGTGAGGGCCTTCTCCCATTATCACTGCTATCTTTTCGGAGTTACCGCTACCTGTACGTTCCTCCTGGGCCAAAAGGTACCCCATTTCTTTTAATAGCTGACAATCTTGAGCCTGAATTGTGCATCGAAAATGAGCTTGAAAGCACCATTTGATGACATTTAGTATTAATGTTGTCTCGGAAGACGTTAGATGTGCGATTCTCGGACAGATCAATCTGCATATATTCATGGCAATTATATGGTAATTTAAGAGGGAAGCCTTGCATTCATGAATACTGCTCATCAATCACAATGCCACATTTAAAATTCAGATTCTTGCACTGTAGAAGAAGATGCGATGCAGATGGCCTACTTTAGAAGTGCATGGCTATCAACACAAGCATGGCTAAAGCTGGTAAATTCATGGGTGCAATTCAGTTTACTCAAATAAAGACACATAAACGTTGTGGGATTAGTACTCATCCTTTGTACTGCTTGTTCTATCTTTCCTGTTACGACTTAGGACTTTAAGACAATTTAAACATTTCATGTAAGACATACCTGAAGTGTTTGAACTTCCTTCAAGCTGATTGAAACAAGTTTTATTTCATTTTTAGTTGCCCAGTACTTTTTTTGTGGTGCTAAACCAAAGTCTAAAGTTCCAACATTGTATTACCCAAGGTAAAGAAACGGCAAACACATAGATCTTCAAACAAAGTGGACTAATCTTAATTTCACCAACTTATTTCAGCCATGTCACCAAACATGCTAATATTTCTGCCTGTGGCCTTCATCTAGAATCGGCCCGGTGTAAAAATTTCCAAACGGGTTTGATATTGAGCCATAGACCGGACCGAACCAGACTTTTACCACTAGGTGTCGAAAGTGATTCAGCTGCTCCAGAGAAACAAAATGGAACCAATGAATGGTTGAGAATGCTAACGGCACCGCAACTCATCAGAACAACTGTGACACGTCACATTTTCATTTCTCGCACAAACCTTTCAACTTATATTCTTCTGAAGTTCAGCATCAAAATAATAAATGAAATAAGACTTCAGCCTAGTACAACTTGGGAGAAGATGGCAGTTGTTTTCCACAACACAAGCCAATAAGAAAAACATGAAGGCAATGTTGACTGCCTTTTATCACACAGCACATTACATGTATAAAAATTGGAATGCAGAAGATCATTTTAGTTTATATAGTCGTGGAAAATCAGTAAATCAGTAAAAACAGCGGTAGAGTTGCTGTCGCTATATCAGGCTTCCACTGTCACACTGTTGTCTCTGAGCCCAGAATACAGACAGTCACTAAACATGGTGCTGGATGGAAACAATTAACCCAAGATTGATGTTAGTTACCACAACAAAGTGGGACTGCAACTGTTTATCTGGGCTGTAAATTAGATCTTGGGAATGACAACTGGCAGCATTTAGAATGGATCACCAGGTGTCCAGACATCTGTGTGATTCCCTTAAGGGTTAGAGCAGTGTGCATTAGTGTGTTTTTGTGTGTGCTACTGCATGGTGTACATCCATAAAAGTTTCAGGGCTGAAAGTTCTCAGGGACCAGCATTTTTAAATTTATAGAATATTTAATTGAATACGTTGTAAACAACAATTTTTTCAGGTTCACAAAATTGTCTTGCTTTAATCATTGAAGTATAAATGTGTGTATGAGTGGGTGCATGATTATAGTAATAAGTAAATGAGTGACTCGCATTATTTACAAGAAGCCACTGCCAGCAGCCTCGTTACGAAAGCATGATGGGTCAGATGCAGGAAGAAAAGCAGCAGGATAGTGTCACACAGAGAAACAATGAAAAAGTCAAAGTGTGTCTCATCCTGATTAAATTCTGAAGTGGCTGCAGCAGCAGTCACAGGCATATTCCCAATCATGGACGAGCACTGCAGCACTCTGAGGAGAAGGAAATCACACGTGCTTTAGCTCTGGAAATTAGAGGTGGGAGGGACACATAAATATAAAAGATGCTGTGAAAGGATTGTGTGTGTGCGCGTGTGTGTGTATTTTCAAATGCGTGATTTCTACTATCTTCCGTCTCATCTGTTAAAGTGGCACTCCACAAAAAGCAAACAAACAGAAGCTGATTTATTATCCATCTCCTCTCACACACGTGTCCCAAAACACTGCAAACACAGTTTCATTTCCATTTTGCCGATACATTATTAAAAGCCAGTTGTATTTTATCCTCCCCTGATGTCATTGAAGGGCACCCTTAATTTTTGTGGTAGTAATTAAATCTTGGTACAGTTAAGTAGCTTGTGTACCTATTGTGTTATTCACAGGGATCCTGAATAATGTGTCTGATTATCTTACCACAGTTAATATTATTTTATTATTATATTAATATTATGTTTAAACAACCAAATTGGCGTAACAGAGATTGATTTTGAGGGATTATAGACACACAGTCTATGCAATGTAGTGCCTGCATCTTAACGGCTTATATGACGTGACATTTTGAACATGGACAATTTTTCATTTTAACCTTTATTTATTATTCCACTCCCCCTTGGGAACTGCTTGGTACAATGTCAGTTTACTGAACGGCTCTAGTGGAACAGGTGGGTGGTTAAGCGCCTTGACGGCACTGGTTAAAGAAATGGGACAGTATTACCCATTATGTCCTGCAACCAACCATTCTTTCCTGCTCTGTGCAAGAAATTTAAATGAAAATTCCTCTCATAAAACTCTTAATAATAATAATAATAATAATTCCATCTCGTGGCCGATTTTTTCCCACCATCAGCCTTATTTTTTAGGTCAGTATGCTTATGAAAAAGACAGTGAGTCACTCTGTCTTTGCTAATGCTGCTTATCATCACAGCATTATGTCATTAAGGCCCCCATTTGTAACACATACTAACATGTTTACCCTCCCTCTGGTAGGCTGTGAGCTGTAATTGTTTAATTTAATTAAGTGCATAAAATTGCAACTGGTGTTTAAAGCTCCAGTTCTTGATCCTGTTGTAAACGAAGTGACTTATGCTATTGCTATTTCAGTTGTTTGTCTGTGTTCCTGAATGCATCAGTGGTGAATTTCAGTCCCTGCTTTCTGCAGCGCTTCTAGACAGTGTGGACAAAAATGCAACAAAACGGTGTCTCTGCTAGTGAAATGGTAAGTGGACTGCATTTATATAGCGCTTTGAGTGGTCGATAAAACTACTTTTCTAATCTTATCAACCATCCAAAGCGCTTTACAACACAAGACGGCATTCATCCATTCACATGTGACTCAACCAAGGCATCGTGGGATTGCCACAGGAAGTAACCATAAAAACAACAATAACTTTTAACACATAATAATGGATAAATAATCACAGAAGACATTCAGAGTCTTCAAAAAGACACTGCATTTCAAGGCTGGATTACACAGCTTCTGAAAAGGATGTTATCGCACTGCAGCCCTGGTTGGAACGGCACAATGGTGAGATTCTGGGCAAAAAATGTGATGACTAAAATCCTTCATGGGCAAAAGATAACCTACAGCGCTAGCTGAAACAACCAAGACCTAAAAACTGACGGTGCTTCGTGATTTAATGCGCATATTTAAAACTGAATTGTGTTGTGGTCTATTTGTTTTTGGTGACGTATTTCATTGCAACTTGCTAGTCGTCTTTTTTTTGTTGTTGAATGGTTTTACTCAGACTTGACTTCACACCCGCTATGAAAGTTATAGAATGATTCATTCTTTCCAAATAAAGCTATCCAATTCATATCAAAATTTAAATCGCAGTCAAGAAAAAAAAAAGGCAATGTCAGGTTTTTTTTTCCTATATTGTGTAGCCCTAACGGAGTAAGTGCAATCACATTCCAAACTCTGCTACAACTAAGGTTCTACCAGTATGAGTTTTTGAAGTATTTTTCATAAGACCAAAGCCTTTGGTGCTTTGATTTAAAGCACCAAAGATTTCTCCGTGTCTTTTTTGTTTTACAGACTGAAGCTCAGCAGTTCATAAAGTACCCATGATAAGAGTGACCAACAACATAGAGAGGTTGACATGCAAGTCTGTTGCTCAAACATCATTACCATCTGTTTTCAAGGAGCACTTGTCTGCCTACTTCTTATAAAAGAAAGCTGTTTCCTTTTGTCTTATTTGGCTCAATTCGGAACATACAGGAGACTCCTTTTTATTCCCTTAGCTTCGCATTAATAATCTGATTTTGTTATTTCTAACTTCAGATGGCATCGAATAGATCTATTCTAAAAGGTTATGTAGAATGAGTTGCAATTAATTATTAGATAATATAAGATTGCAGTGGTGATAAACGCTACATTTGCTACTACATTGTTGGACTGAACTTCCTTGTTTGTCGGTTATTTTGGTCACGCAGTACTATGACATTTTTTTATTTCCGTTGATATGGTTCACCACTCTCACCCTCTGTCATCTTAGCCCTGATGGCTCTCTCTGCTCCTGCTAGCAGCCACTTCTTTTATTCATTCCAAAGAAAATGCAGAAAATGCAATCAAATTTATCACTTCCTGTGGCAGAAAGCTATTCGTACGAAGGAGGCTGAGAGGAGGCTGTATAACCGTTGGGAGAATAGAGTGATAGAGATTAGCATCTACTGTACTTTTCCTTTACACTCCAGAGACAATGGCAGGGAATCTTATTTTTATTGACACTGAAAAAGCTACAGTTATTTTAAGAGGTGTAGTTTGTGCATTAGTCTCATGTGGTCAACTGTTGGTGGAACCCGTTTCCTGGCACTGGCAATATTCCCTCCTTTTGATCTGTGTCTGTCATTTGTAATGAGGTTAGACTACAGTACATACTCAACTGTGTTGGTACTGTGGAAGAGACGCTCCACTGCAGGAAGCCAAATTAATATGCAACAAAATTGCACATTTGACTTTCCATCTCATGCAAAATACAGTTCAGGAGGCAGAGTACTTGCCAATTATGTTTTAACTGGTGTCAGCAAGATTTTTTGTGATCTGAGGAAATAAGATTTTCTCACTTTGTTGAACTCAACAAGTTTTTTTTCTTACTTTCTTTGCCTCATCTAACATCATCTTTTGCCTCATCTTTTACTCCAATCTTGAAATATTAAGTCTGTCTCGCTCTGAACTTCACTTCTTTGATTCATATAGTAAAATAAAATACCTAGACTCATCTGCTAAAGCAATTTAAATCTAATGTAAGTAAATGAAAGTTTTACGAACGTCACGCAGCGTTAATGTGATGAAACAATGATTGGATACAATGTAGAAAAGTGCGCATGTCTTTAACAGTCAGTCAGTTTACCAGTTCATTCAATTGAGAACATGAATAACATTTATTTTAAGGAACAATATCATAAACACTAAGGAAGGATTGACACCAGCAACCAAAGCTTTTCTTATTAAGACTCTAATTTGATTTAAGCTGCCAAGAACACCCAAGTATCTGCAGTGAGTGTTGGATTAACATAATCTATAAATGTCTGTCTGTGTAGGAAGCGGGGGAAATTAGATCAAATTATGAGGAGCACTTCAATGCAATTTTGGGTACTTAATGAAAGCAATATCAAGAGGAATGCCGCAATGAAGGCAGAGCTGATGCAGACCTTAAATTTGCATGAATTAGAAGGCAAACAGAATATGGACAGAAAACCCCATCATGAAAAATCACGTGACAGTGAAGATGTTGATGGCTTGTGCTTTCTGCCACTCACCCATGTAACACCATGTAACATGGATGTGATGCACGATACAGCAGATGATTCAATAAACCAATACCTTTAATTTGAAATTTAATAGCATTACTTTCCAAAAGTGCAGAGCCTTAAAGTGGCAGATAATATTTGTCGTATTGAGGCTTTTGATCTGATAATTTTTGATATATACTCCTGTCTTCCACCCTAAGAGACTATGGCTGATACGCCTCTGTTTGGGATGGTAATTGCTATGAATTTCTTTTCTTTCTTCGTTATTCTCTAATTGCTCCCTGTCGATTAATTATTCCAGATGATGGCAAAGCTCCAGAGACACTGTAAACGCTGTTTGCTGTAAATGCGCATCATGCCTCGGTATACAGACACCAAAACAGCTCCCAAAACAAAGAGAGCACTGTGCTGCTGCAGTGTGAGCTATACTCTGTGTGCCAGGATGACACTACTTTTAATGAGACCTCTTTTCATACTTTCTTTTTGCCTGTAGTCATACTGTAGGTTCACAGAGGGTTGAATTTATGGTATAATTACTCTGTCTAGTGGTATAACATCGAAAAATACCATAATGTAAAAACACTCCGTTACAAGAAAAGGCCCATGTTCAAAATCTTAATGTAAAAGTAAAAGTATTCATTGTGAAGTAATGTTTAATGTTAGTTTTTTAATGCTTAGAGATCAGAGGAAAGTAAAAGATAAGAAATAAAGAAGTCTGGAATAAAGCATACGGAAGGAAATAATGAAATACAAAAAAATATATATATAAAAGTAACATGAGGCAGCAACAAACGATTATTTTTTAAATTTTTATTACAAATCAATCTGTCAATACTGATTTCAATTCATGATTTATTCAACTAAATGTCAGAAGAAAAGTTTTGTCCTATCTACAGTCTAAAACTTAACTACATCATTCAACTCTTGGCAAAAAATGAAAAGAAAAACATCTTCCCAAAATATCAAACTTCTTCTTTAAGTACAAAACAGGTAGTTTAGTACACATCAAGAAAACTCATTCACAAATATGAAATTACAAGAGTGCTGACATATGCTGTATATAACACTGCCTTTGATTCTAGAGAAATTCTGCTTACCCACTTTTACTCATGCACAGGGGGATTTGGTAATTAAAGAAAGTACAGTGATGAACTGTGTTTCCCCAATGCTCTCACATTAGTCACTGCTACAAGCAGGAGTTCTCCAGGGGACACTGTGTTACTGTACATGTGACCTAAATCTGCTCAGCTGCTTTCCCATATTTTAATACACTCTGCCAGTTAATTCCCCCATTTCTTTTTTAGCCTAATTAGAAATGTATTCAAAATAAACCTGAACATGCAAATCTAATTTACACATTAAGCGTGGGTTCTGAGAACTCACTCGCGTACATGAACATTAATTTATTCATTCAGCCGTTCACACAGTGAAGGTTGAATTTTCTGTTGTGTATTAAAAAGCATGTCACTCACTAACCACTGCAACAGTGACGTTAGGTGGCTTCAAAGCTGTTGTTGCATTCCTTAATCTGTGCAAAATGATCATATTTTTTTCATTTCAGTCTGATATGAGCAGTAACTTGCAGTGAACATGACCAACATTATAAGCAGATATTTACCCACACTCTATTTCTGTCTCTTACGTTCCTCTGTCTCAAATATCTTAATTTTAAGAATTGCTATGCTGTGCCATGCCATGAAATAAATCAACACTGTGGAGCTCAGAGACGGGTCGTCTTGGGTTTGTGTTTGTTGAGTGACAGTCTTTGGCATGAGGGGAGGGATATGAAGGCTTGCCCCAGGATCCTGAGGGGCCAGAAAGCCAATGGGTATTTAAATAGCTGTAGATCCCAGGCTTTGAAACATGTCATTCCAGTTGACAAGCTGCCGACTGAAGGACTGGCTCCCACTGTTATGAAATTGTTATGTCGGGAAGCACTTCATCCCTGATGGGGGGGGGGAGCACCATTAGGAATGGGTTGAATTGTGCAAAACAAGAACCAGACTAAAAATCACCAGCTCTTTTTTAAACGCAATTCTCCGAAGGGAAACAGAGTTGAAATGGGGGTACATGTCTTCAACTGCCCAGGTCCAACGATAAATTTAGCTGTTTTACGTTAGCACTGTTGTTTTTCTTTTGTTTTGACGACTTCCCCCAATGGTGGGAGATGTGTGTGACCTAGATATTGTCACATAATGAATGGGGGTGGCGTGCAAACGATAAAGCCATATCAACAAAAGCCAGGCAAGTCAGAAATACATGCTATTTGTTTGTGTTTTCTTAATTTCCCCCTTCATTAGTTCTGTTTTCTGGTTAATGGCCTGCTCTGCCACTATTTCTACCTGCTGGCAGAGAGAAGGACTCCAGTTGTAAACCTCTAATGAGTCGATATCAGTCCACTGCTGTCAATTGTACCTTGGGGGCAACAATGTATGGAATGCAGTGCAGTCAAATGCACTCTGTCTCATAGACTGATTTATCGTTTCATTTATTCTTTTTCTTTATCTTAAAAATAGGACATGGAACACAGCGATGTCGGACCAATAAGTCAAGGAGAAAGGAAGACAATTTGTGATTTTAAAAATCTAAATATGCTCATTAACAATAACGGTTTTGCTTTAGCCATTTAGACAAGACAAGTTTATTCTTTGTATGGAAAATGATACAATCATCACAACAGAGTCACTTCTTCATTCCTTCCGAACAAAAGAAAAACTAGACTTTCCACTACACAACGGATGTTTTAAATGTCCTAAAATTTTCAAATATTGCAAAAGTTTTGTTTGACAGTCTTACTTTCAGGCAAACTGTATCTCCAAATATGTTTTTTTTTCCTACTGATTTGCTTTTCCAAATATCTTTTATGGGGATGTATATTGCCTGGATTACACTTTTACAGTACAACAAGTGTGACAGCAAAGTCAAAGAGAAGACGCTGGAGGTTGATGGCTGATCTACAAAAACACAGGACTTTGAAGGGACTTTGGGGTTCATATACTGCATCCCATGGGTTGTCAGGTTTTGGCTACCCAAACCTTAGTTAGGGTTATGGTAAGATGATGTTTTTCATTAAATATTATTAAATATTCACAAAATTAATTAAAAACAATGTCAGTGTTTAACTTGCTGGCCAAAAAACAAGAGTTTTCTATGAATATTTACGTTTGAAAGTACAATATGTACAGTATAAGTACAATATAGAACTGCTTACACTTACACATTAAGCTTGAGACTCTCACACTCTCACACCACACATACCTTTTCCCACGCTAACTTCCCATCTTCGCTTCCTCCAGTCACTAGTTTTCTTTAACAAGGCAGCACTTTTACGGATTGTAAGTAAAGGCACCAATCATTATCTGTTTTAATCGAGTGGTCAAGTGCAACAAAAAATGCGTTGTAACTCGAGTAGCTATTCTACGTTTACTTGAGTACTTGTTTTTGCAATGTCGCAGTACTACTACTCTACCCACCTCTGACTGTCTGTGTTGCAGTTATAGGCCTACTAACGTCAGTGAAAGGATACAACACCCATCCCCACCCTTGACACAGAAAAGCTAAACAATGTCTAACCTAAAATATTTGCTTCACAATTATAGATGCAAGCGGCCGTCTCCAATGAGCTAGTAATGAATTGAAAGAATGAGAAGAGGGGACAAAATATCTTAACCTTCATGTACCAACAAGTAAATGATTACTTTAATTATTGGGAAGTAAATAAATGAACACATTGTCAACTGATTGCATTGTCTCTCATCAGCTCAGGGGGAAACATACTCATTATAATTGAGGGCTGTCATTTGAGTTGAAATTAGCTCCCTATGTTTGCTTCATCTCATGGAAATGAAAACACCATTGCTCTTGCGTGATTGTAGTGACTCAAACATTGCCAAACAATTAATCTTGCCTGTATGGAAAAACATCAGAGACTAAAGTAATACATTTTGTATGCAGTAGGTTTATGCATGGAATGATTCTCTTTAATTGTAAATTGTCTTAAATGCAGAAAGTGCTACGCTTGAAAGATTTGATAGTATTAATCAATTCACATCTTACAGAAGACTGTAGTGTAAATATACACTTGTTCATCTTTCTCACATTCCCATGTTTTACCCCATTCAATTTTTTCATTTTGCATTCTTCCTGTTTTGTTTTGTTTTTCTCCCTCTTATTAAATGATCTGTGTGCATTCTTTGAGGATATTATTACTATTTATTAAATGATTTTATTGTCTTTTCCCACACCAAAAACTGTGTTTTTAATCACCATGACTTCTTGTTCTTTCCCCAGTTTCTCTTTTATTATAATTTTATCAGCATTATTATTATTATTAATAGTCTCACAGTTTTCACATTTGTCCTCCTACAGACTTACACGACAAACCTTTCCTTTTCCCATATGATCCACTGTCCTCAGAAATCTGTGGACAGCCTCAGCAGGGTTGACTGGTGTGCCTGCCTCCAGCCCCTGGCAACTATGGAAATTCTGGAGTTAACCCAAATCTGGAATGGAAATAGGAAAGGAAGAAAAAGAATAAAACAAAAGAGAAAAGAATATAGAGAACCTCTAATGAACAAACTCCCTGCCAAACCTTCATACAGAGGTCAAACTTCTATTTATACATTATGTATTGCCAATTACTCCCCTTACTGACAAACTACATTCTCTTCATATACATGCACACTCAAACTCACCGCATACGTGTAACCACACAGGATCGTCTGTAGTCTGTGGACATAAATTACACAAGATCTAATGATGTTTGCTGTAATCAGTGTTTGTGCCTTCTGTTGTGACTATTCCGTCACCCACCCCACTTCTTTACTCAAGTTTTTTTTTCTTTTATGTTGCACCAATCACTAATTTAAAAGATAAATAAAAAAACTGATAAAAAATAATGCAACCATGAAAAATGTTTAATGTTTGTCATTAGATCAAAATGCGTACTACAAGTTTAGTATTGTTCAGTTCTTCGGAACTCATGTGTTGATAAACTGCTTCATAATTGGGGAACAAAATCCTGTTTAAAAATTAAATGATGACTGTAAGCAGGGAAAAAAGTTTTTCCATTTTTCAACCTTTGAAACCTTCTAGAAGTAGCAGCCGATGTGTAGTGAGGTGTTGAGGCTGCTACATTAATGTGGAAAAAAAGAGACTCCCACGCAAAATACTTCAGCTGTTGCCACTAAAGCAAACCTGCGACCTATAGAGAAAGAAAACAAAATAAAAATGAAAGATGATGAGTCTTCTGAAGGCATATGTTCACAGACAGAATTTAGATGAAAAATAAAACTCAGATAAAAGGGATGAACCTTTTTAACCTTTGACAGAAGACGGAATAGAAATGGTGTTCTCATCGCACATCACTGTCTGCTTCTTGTTCCTTTTTTTTGTTGTTTTTCAAGTGTCAATATTCTGCAGCATTGACCTGCACATACACGTGAGGAAAAAATGCTCACACCTGCCAACTACTCATTCAAAACACCCCATACATTGTTATTTTACCCATAGTGATAATCATGTGAGTCTCTATCAAATGATAGACGTATACCAAGTCCCATAGTTTCTACTTAATAGCCTACTTGCTGCAACATTTTGATCTTCTGATATCCTTTGATTTCTGTGAAAGTGGAAAGGTTCCTGCAGTTTCATCTGCCTGCACTGCTTACTGTACTTCATGTAACTATCGTACACAATTATTTAATGATTTGTCTTGGAAATGTTTTATTGGCTGGCCATGGTTAGTCTTGTTGAAAGTTGTTCTTGCTTGCTGTTCACTGTGACCTCGAACACACATTTTTTAAACATACAGTAAGTCAAGAATCCACGCTAATACACTAATTATAACGAAATTTCACACAAATCTCAGGATATCTCAGGAACACCCTGAAAGAATATCTTCAAATTTGGCACAAGTGTCCAGTTGGAGCCGAGGATTAACTGATTAGATTTTGGTGGTCAGAGGTCAAAGGTCAAGAGTGATCTGTCCGATATGTCAGGATAGGATAGGTTCAGGATATGTCATTTTATATTCAAAAGGTCAAAGGTGACATAGGTGATTATTATGTGACATCATAATAATCTGCAAAAAAAAACAACACTTTACTGGCTTGCCCCTACTATTATTCAACACCATGATTTAGGAACAGAAGGGGAGACTAGATTTTATAGAACTTCTGTGATTGGTTCAACATGTGTGTGAAAAGTCATGTTTCAGAACATAAAGCTTCTTTGCAGCAACATCCATATTTGAAGCATTGTAGTCCACCACAAGCTCAGTGGTTTTGCTGACACTATATCAGTCACTGGACAGACATGGATGGAAATTCTAACTTGATTGGTGCTGGAGGCATACAACTTACAACTTGACTGGTGCACGGTGACATACAACAGTAAGGCGGTAATTCTAGTTGTTTAGATTTTGTCGAGAGCTTGTGCGCAATCTTGACTAAAAGAAAACAGAAGGAGTATGGTACTGCTTAAGTAACTTACGCCCCTGGTAAAGCATGTTTTTTCTGACCTCCAGTGGGTTAACTCCTCATCTCGCTGCAGTGAGGTACACTTCTGACCAAACCAACGAGTGATGCTGGGTGTGGTCAGAGGTGAAACTGATTTGAAACTTTCATGTATGTAGGACATAGACAGAAAGGCAATATTTACAGTCCCCTTTCCCCAAAGCCTAACCATAAAACGAAAACCTGCCTTGAGTTAAATCCATCCAATCCTTTTGTGCCTCTGAAACTTTCCTTACAAGGTCACTGCAGTATTTGGGCAGGCTAATGTTGGATGTTAGTCCAGGGTTCTGTGTCATCAGTGGCGTTCAGTTAGACCAAATACAGCCTGAGGCAGACATCTCCTCTAGTCCCCATATTCAGACAATTTAAAAGCTGTTTACTCATGGGACCATCATGCAGCAGCTTGCTGGCCTCAGCAAGGACTGTGAAAGGTCTTGCAATTACTGTAAGTCACAGTGCAGGTGTAGGGGAAAGAGGAGCATGGATGCTAAAAATGTAATCAACACCCGAGCTTGTTCCCAGTCTTAATCTTGTAGCCGTGGCCTTGGTAATTATTTTCTTTTGCTAAATCTGCTTGACCAGGGCTTGGTATGCGAGTGCAGCTAGATTTATATTCTGTCTGTGGAACTGAGGATCTGATTATTCTTTGTGTTGCTGTTGCTGACCCTGTATTGTATATGCACAACCTCTGCTCTTTTTAATTTGCTTTATGGCTCTCACAGGCTATCTTGTAGTTCACGACTATGAAAGCCACTCCAGTCTCCATTAGTCATAACTCTGCTGCCATACAACAAAAGTCACATGCAGGTAGGAGCTGCAATTTGTGAGAAACCACACACACGCATTGACTGAGTTTGTGGTATGGTACACTTCTACAGGAAATTGCTTGCAAAATGTCTTGGGAGAATCAAGTTAATGGAGGTTGTTGGATGGTACTGTATGTGTCCTTCATTCTCCAATACTGCTACAAAGCCTGGTGGAAATGAGAGGAATTTTTTTCTTTCTTTTTTTTTTATTTTTTATTATGGAAGGTCATGCAATAGAGAATGTTGCATGCTGTACAGATGTAAAGCCCCTTGAGACAAGTTTGTGATATTTGGCAATATTGTATAAATTAAATTGACTTGATTCAAGGTACGTTTGCACCAAGCATGTTTGGAGTGTTGACTCCTTTATATTCGGTTTAAAAAAAAAATTATTATTAGTTTGACTAATTACGAACAACACAAAGGACCCAAAGATGCACGTGTATGATCATTATTGTTATCATGATTGCAGAATTTTAAACTTTGATACAATATTAGTATAAAAAAGATACTCGATACCTCTTTTGATACCACGAAGGAGGAAGAGAGAAAATGTTTGAGCACACCAGATTTTTTTCTTTTTCCTTTTTGAATGAACAACCTACACACACTGCTGGTAAAGAAAAAGTCACTGGACATGTACAGTATAATCACATGTGTAAAAATGTTAAAAACCAGTCCAGCCTTGGGTTAAATTCTGATTGTAGCTCAGTTTTCTATAGCTTTGGTACTTTCAGTCGTGCAAAATGCAGATATTGACATGGTATTGAAAAAGTATCAATACTTTTGACAACCTCAATAAACATGACTTGAATCTTATGTAAAGTTGTTTTTATCAGTTATGATAATGTTGTATTCACTCTCACCAATGGCCGCATAACTAAGTGCACACCATGGACAGTGTGATTAATTATTTGTTTGGCTGAGTGGGGGGTATGCCACACTCATAAATTCCATGTAACATTATTTGGTACATAGATAAATATTAGGTTTTCTGCTGTTTTAATACTATGTTGTAGAATAAACACTTTTTATTTGTCAGTCAACTTTTTGTGACAGGCAGTGGCTCATTTAAAAAAAAGAAACACACATTGTTGGGACACCCAACAAGGTGGACCTTCTTCAGTCTTAATACATGCAATAGGAGTCTAAAAACTTTTTTGGAGATGACGTTTATTGCTAATGTTTCAGTTCTAATGATTCGGCTATTGGCTGCCTGCTGCTTTGAAACCAGCTCTCTGCCTCTGTTGCCTCTCTTTAGAGGCTACTGTCACTGTGAACAATGCACAACGCCCATTATGAAACCTTATTTATGAGCTCCAAGATATACAAGTTGAATCCAGCAATAAAGAATTTCTACATGAGTACTTTTGAAAATAATCAAATTCTTCGAAACATAACAGCTACAACTCACCTAACTCTTAACCAAAGCCTTTACAGCCTTCATGCAGTGCACTTTATGCTATTTAAATGATTAATCACAACTGATTAAGAACTTAAACACGGTCGTACAAGCCTTGTTTTCAGGGAACTTTTTTTTTTAAATAGATGTACCTGCTGAGTACATCAGCTACAGTGTAACAAAGAACCACTTACATTGTGATCATTAATGCTCAAACAATACTGACACTGTCGGCGGTGTCATTACTTGTGAAATGGGCATTCAGCCAGCTTTGTCACAACTAAGTATTAAAAGAACAGTAGGAGCAGTGTCAACAATAGCAATAATAATAGTATTTTGTTATAAAATACCGTTTCAAAGGGAAACCTCATCCAAAGAAGGCAGTCGCTCGACCCTGTGTAGCTACTAAACTTCCCATGTCCCTGTAAAAGTCCCTGTCTTAAAGAGAGAGAGAGAGAGAGAGGTACAGGGCTGATATGTATAGTGCTGATGAACAGTCTGAGAAGCCCATTCTCGACGATAGGCTTGCAGACAGACAGGTAGCCGGGTAGTGAATGCTACTATACTATTTCTCCTTCACTGCTTTGCCAGTCACTGTGGTGTTGCAATAGGTTTCTCATTTAGTCAGTGCCAAGCTGCACAGACTGTGATAAGACTTCGCAAGCACGCTGATCCACTCTGCTGAATGTATGTGAGGCAAACTCAGGAAGGAGGTGTCATTTTAAATCAGTGGGGGTTATGTATTAGCTGGGAAATGTGGGAGTCTGCTAATCATCACTTTTTACTGCTTTTAATAGCGGTCATTGCTTACGCTGTCAATAATAAGTTCCCAACAGTCTCACATGGGATATTAATTTAGAAAGCAACAATATTTAACCCATTGCTCTGACCATATCACATTCATGATTAGCAGTAACAGCTCACAACCAATCAGCTGAATCCTCCAATCCTCCTATCACATTCGAACAGTCAGCAGTGTGTTCTTAACTTGACAGCTCATACTCTGCTGATCATTCATTCATGCTGCTGTTGACCTAGGTTGCTGCACATCCCCTCCACCTCCTCCTGCTGTAGATGGATGCTGTGCAAGCTGTTCTTAAAAAACGGCTGGTTTTGTGCTTCGGTTTCCTATTTGTGGAAACATTTGTCTGTGGGTTTTTATTGCGCTTCCTGCAGCAATGTCTCGCATGCTCTTTGGATTCATCAGGGGTGTGTCCTTGAGCAGAAAAATCAAAAATAATAATTTGTTGTACTAAAAAGCTTCTAACTTTGAGGTTGCAACTAAGGATTGATTTTTCGTCCTTAAGAATTTATTGCTTCATATCTAAGTTTTGATACCATTTAAGGTCAAAACTTTTTCTCGAATAGCCCTTGAATGTATCTATGTTCAGTAATTAGTTGTCTGCACAGTAGGTTTCACTGTTACTGGTTCAGATAACATGGACACTCTTGGTGGATTCACTGGAAATGCCGTGTGCATGTACTTCAGCAGTATAACTTTTAATGCTATTTAGGTTTTAGAACCCTTTCTGTTTAGCTCGCCTACAGCAGAGATCGTTACCTCGCTGCCGATGCAAACCGAACATTGCGTACTGCTGCTTTACAGTGAACACATTCAACAAGCAGCAACAGGAGATGCACAAAAAATGTATCTACAAAACTGTCATTTTCTTTCTTCAACTTACTCTTACTCTCGGTAGTCTAAAGTTTGAATATATTAAATTTAGAGTGATATAAAAACAGAGTAAAGCAATAAATCCTTGCAGTTGAACTGGCAAATTTTCATAATATTTGCGTGATAACTTACTTAAATTACAGCAATTAATCAATCAATTAGTCAGTTTTTTCAGCAACTTAAATAAGTCGCGTATTTCCTGCAAAATATGGGAAGGCAAGATCTTATGAATCATTTAGCCATGTTATGCTCTACAGAAGTATTTACAAGTGTCTTCCTCATTCGACATACAAACTATAATGCGCTGTAAAACATACTGAAAATGGAGTATGAGAAGTTAAAGGTTTAAGTGTTTTCAGTCACAGGAGTCACAGAAGAAATGCTGGATAGACTATGAAGCTCACACAGTAAGCCGATTTTAAACAGCTGCCAACACCGATTATGCAATATGGGGCTCTCTTGTGGCTTGTGTCGCCCTTCCAAGATTGGCTCAGCTCTCTTAGACCTCGCTGCCCTCAGGAGCAAAGCGTGTCCATCATATTCATAATTATCTGGAAGGGAGGTCCCTCACTATCACATATTAGCAGCACACAGACGGTATGGCAGTAAATAATCCCATCATTTCAGCTAAGGGAGGTCAGGCGGACATAAATTTAACACCGAGTACTTTTACATCCTGGAGGGCATTGTAGGGAGGTTTCATCATCCGAAGGATTGATGTCTTGGATTTCCCTTCTCTTCCTCTGTCTTTTAGTCGGAGCCAAGAACTCATCCAATAAATGGAAATCTTTTTTTAAGACAAGCAGATCTACCTTAAACTATTGTTTTGTTGTGTTTTCTTCTCACTCTACGCGCACACACACACACACACGCAAACATACGTAACATACTGTAAAATAAGGTTTTCTGTTTTTATTTTTACCTTCACCTCTTTTAAAGTCCTCTCATACATTTCATTCCCTTCAACGTGTCAGGGACTTTCTTCTCTGGTTCTTTTTCCTTCCTGTTTGTTTTCCCCTGCCTGACATTTATACCGTGTGAGCTCAGAGGATGCTCTCAGCAGTGGAGAGGAGCTCTGTCTCCGGGACGTTGGGTGTCCATGGTGCGAGCAGCTTCGGATCACTCACTTAAGCAGCTAACATTTCAAATGGGCAATAAATGTGAGTCCTAGTCCCTCCAGAACAATAAAACAGTGTTAGAGTCAGGGGTGGATGCACTGTAATACAGACAGATATTTCTCTGCCACTGCCGCAGCTGCTGCACTCAGCAGAATGAGAGAGACTGAATCAAAAGGACGCTCACTCCTGCAAAGACAGAGAGCATGACTCACTGTAACATCCAGGTGCAACATTAACTTACTCACAGTGGCCAGAGGATAGAAGGAGTACCTGGGGAAAAAAGGATGGCATAAGGGCATTAAAGTAATTTATGACCTTAATCATCCTCTGTCAGTACAGCAACATTGACAGAAGATGTCCCCCCCTTACAATACCTTTAAAAAAATCCATTTCCTTTACAGGGTAAACAGTAGACTTTCTTTTCATAATGTTTCTCTCTGTATGGATACTTGCGGGGGCTCAGTAAATCTGAGCAAAAAGAGGATTATTCTCTCTGTATATGACAAGATGTAAATCAGCGTGGGTGGATGTTAACTCGTTTCTGTCCTTCCAGAGCGGAGACAGGGATGACAGCTAGGTGATGATCCCTCATGTCTGATCCATCTCACGCCTCATTCCCCTCGCATGGAATAACATTGAACAGGGATTTAGCCAAGACCTTGGCTTAACTGCCCGCTTGTAGAAAGGAGTGCACATTGTGGGGTGTGTAAGTCTCTGTGTCGTAATCAGTAGAAGGATCGCCAGTGTTGAGGTTTGTATGTTGTTGCCGTTGTGTTTTTCTTTGGCTTTGTGATTGTGAGTAGCCTGCCTGTGAAACATCATGTAATCCTGTCAGAAGTGAACGCGAGATAATTGCAATCCATCAAAGGAGGGATAGCTGAAACTGTTTTGTTTTTCCTCCCCAACAGCCTTGAAATTGTCTACTGCTCCTTTTTGAAGCAATGAACAGCTGTTGTATAGGAGAGCAAAGATGTGTATTAATCTGCAGCTCAAAATAGTCAAATTTATTATTTACGGCTGTTTGAGTGACGCTTCCCTAAACACTACAGTGACCAGGAAAACTTTTTTGCCTGTATTAAAAATTAAAAAAAAAAAAAAT
>JBBPCS010024797.1:0-24059 GCA_037974645.1 Hollardia meadi
AATGTTATAGAGAAACTTTTTGCAAATAGCTGACGCTAGCTAGCTAATGGAAACTGTTTTTCTTGGTCAAGTTCTGTGAACCTTGTTATTTTCATGGTGTGTGAAGACTGAGTGGAGGGCAGGGAAGATGGCATACAACAATTAGTGAGGCTGGCTGGTATATTGTTTTCAATGTGCTGGAGAACATCAAAGTAGGAGTATCTGAAAGCACTTGATCAGAATGGGGTAAGTGCTGGAATACTTATTTGAACTATTTATTGATCACTTCTAGTGCTTTCAACGTCTCTGCTCACTTTCTAACTAACTAACTTAAGTGCACTCAAAGCACTATGTTTATGTATTCCTGCTGAGTCAATCTGAGGATATAATTGTTTATCCAGATAGAAATTTCTTGTTCCTCAAATTAGTTGAGCTACTCCACAATCCTTCCCCCAAGAAACTGCAGAGGTACACCCTGGGGTACAAGTAACCACTGGTTGGGATTGGGAAGAATGTGACCGAATATCTCAGTGTGCACAGCAACGGATCCACAACTACCAGTATATTCACTTTGTAGTCAGATGAATGTATCAGCATTTATGAGGTAAAAATAATAATAATATAATAAGGCTACAGTGATGCATTTGCCTGGGTCTGACCTGTCACTCAGAGGAGAGTCTAATTCCTCCCAGTCGCCCCGCTGCAGACGAACCTCCAGACGTTTTTGTTCACCGCGAAGCTGCCGACGCAATGCTGACAGCTCACTGAACACATTGCGCTGGTCACCTGAAAACACACACGCACAGACACAGATTACATCTGATACCATATACTAAGTTTCAACTACTAAATAATCATCATAATCACATGTGAACCACCGGGTCCCGGAACTGTGGACAAGTCGGGCTGCCTGCTCACACACCTAAACATTTAAATACCATCCATGGGACAGACTGAACCAAACACTGCAGTACTGCAGATTTAGCAGCTAGAGTCAATTTTAAACTTCTTTGCTCAAATGATATGTTTAACTGCTTAGCTGATACAGTACCTGCAGCTCGCAGCTGATTCCTACAAGCAGGGACAGGAGGGGACTGGAGACCAGACAAAGAGCGCTCCTGAAAGACAGAGACACACGGAGGGGGACAGACAACACATTACTAACCTTTATTTATTCAGGGGAGAAGTTGCTGAGAAAATATCCTGCTTTATACAAAGTTTTGTCAAATGTATGCATGTGTGTGTGACTCACAGACAGCGGGGCAGTAGAACGCTGGCTGTCAACAGTGGGGGGCCTGGGGGTGTACTGGTGTCGCCCATGTTTCTTCTGCAGAGTGGGGATTGGAGGCGAGGGCTCCCTGCGGACCTAAAAACACACAGCCACCCACCTCTCGTTTAAAGTTTCAAACACTATGGCTGAATGAAATTCTACTTGATGACCACTGTCGCCCACTGTGTTTGCTCAGTGTTACTGAAGACCACCAAAGGGTAAATATTAAGAGTGACTACAGGTGCTGACAAGGGACTTTCTACCAGACAGTCACACACACTATAATGTAGTTGTAAGCAGATATAAGAACATTTTAAAGTGTTAAAATGTCCTTATAAGTGTAATTTACAGTCAAGAATTACAACTTCTATTAAAACATTTTATATTATTACAGCTGGGTTTTACTATATTGTCATTCATTATCATTTATACAACAGATTTCACTTATGGAGTTAGAATTGTTGACAAATAATTTAATATGCATATCTGCTTACAACTATATTATTATTATCGTGTTATTAAGCATTTATCAAATGTTGATATACCGCTTATAAATTCTATATCAGCATTTAAAGTTAAGTGTTGCAAGTTTCACCCAGTCAACACAACTTCACCATGATTTTACATTTAAATCTTTTTCTTCATGGTAGCAGTTTTTTAATTTAAAAGAAAACTTTCCTCTGAGATCAGATGACTAAACCTGCCAAATTATCCTCAGGAAAATATTCAACCCAGTTCTTGCTCAAGCGGAGCAACACTGCTGCTACAGGCTGATCCTGCATCCAAAACAGAGGCTCAAAAGAAAATTCTGTTGCTGATGGGCTGTTGCCTGTTGCCGCCTGTCTGCTGCTAGCCGTTTGTTTAATCAGCATCTTGAAACTATGATGGAGGCAGTCAGTGAAAGAGAACTCTGCTTTGGCCAGCCTGATGAACCAGTGATTTCACCCATTTACGGTCTTTTTATTTTTTCCTCTATGCCTTTTCTTCTTCCACAAGCAAAAGACCACACGCTGACAATGCCAGTATTCTGATCAGACCACTTAAACAGATTTACATTACGGTAGTAATAGGCTGGTTTCTGTTGTTTTTCAAATTATTAATACAGACAACCAACCAGGGTTATTTTTCATCCTCACTCATGTGCAGAACATACACGTCAGCTGGTAGTCAGCTGACCATCAGCTCTAGTCTTTGTAGAGTGTCTTTGCAACTTGAAAGAGAACTTGAGGCAAAATTTTATCACATGCTTATCATGCAAAAAAATCTTTTGGACAACATAAAGAGATGGTAAAAAAAAAAGACATGGTACTACTCAGACTAGTCCTGGAAGTTTGCTGAATACTCCTAGATGATAATTGTTGTATAGTAATTATATGTAATAATAATAGTTACATAATTCAAACTTCCCATTTTGCACCTGTTATAACTTGTATTGTCACTAGATTGCAGTGCAATGGTGTTTGTTGCCAAGTGTTTGTTGAGCTGTCAGTGAACAGACCTCCTCCACCCGAGCCTGCCTCTCCCTCTCATACTGCCTCCTCAGTACTGCGTTCTCCTTCTCTTCTGCCTCCTTCTTCTTCCTCTCCGCTTCCTTCTTCCTCTGTTCAGCCAGGTGAATCAGCTCTTCATTCTTGGCTTTTTGCTGAGACACCGGGAGGAAAGAGAACAAGGCAGCCGATATATGAGAGAGGCAGGACACGCAGATGAAGTAAAGAGCAAAGAATTGGGGAGTCAATTTGAACTTTTTCTTGAACTTCAACTGTTAAACAAGTGTAAACCCTGCCCTCGACTTAGCTCCTCACCTCCATTTCCTTCCGTTTCTTCTTCTCTTGTTCTTCCTCATACTCCCTCTGGATGCGAGCCCTCTGCTCTGCCAGCCTCTTCTCCTCTTTTTCCTCCTCCAGTCTTGTCTGTTCCCTCTCCTCCGCCTTTTTACGCATTTTCTCGTCAATCTGTAAACAAACCAAGCTTAATAAACCCATTAACACAACCCCAACTTTTACTTTCTGGTTTGTGCTGGTAAGCAGTTACACTATTCTATAAGCAGCAAGCAACATTTCTGGAGATTAGAGCCAAAGGATGGTCTGTTGCCCGCTGAAGCGTTGTTCAACAAGACAGCCTACCATAAAACAAATCCAGTAGAAGTACCACCAGCTGTTTAAAGCTGTACCTGCTGTTTGAGGTAAGCTTTGTACTTGTCTTGCTCCTGGAGCTGTTGTTGGGTGGGATGGCTGGCAAACACATTGCCTCTGGCAAACAGGGGGGTTTGGACATGGGTGAAACCTACAAAAGAAGCATGAAGAAATCTTACTGTGAGTTGGACCAAACTTTTCTAACTAAATGTTCCTTGACTGAGCAGGAGCTATAATGGAAGAAGCAAAGACCTTTACTGCCATGATGTGGTGCTTGTGTTAATTTCTTAACTGTTCTCTTTAAATCAACATAAAATACTTATCAAAGCTCCGTCCACAAGGCCTGTTGCGGTAAATAATAATAATAAGTAATAAATATACTGGGAATACAGATGGTTATGGTACCAGAGAGCCTGTCACTAGTGTCATGGATGCTGCACTCTGCTACAGTACCAGAGACCCTCTCGTTGGGGTCAGGGAGCTCTGTTCGGCGGGCCATCAATGAGGCCGTGGCTCTCTTCTGCCACTGCTCCGGGTTGATGTAGGCCTCCTCATTCAGCTTGTGCATCTGGTTGAGGTCAGCTGGGGAACAGGAACAGTAGGATAGAACCACAACAAGTCTGTATAGGCACTGTGTAATTTGAAAAAAAACAAAAAACTTTATACTCTGGGACATACCGATTAGATTTCCAGTGCTGTCTCTGAGAGGAGCTCCTCCTCCACCGCGACCCCAGGGCTGGCAGTTCTTCATGTCAGCCTCCAGCTGGGCCTCGTAACGCTCCGCCTCCTCCCTCTCCAGCAACCTTCGCTCCTGTTGCTCCTGGATCTGCATTACAGTGTTTTATAGATTACATCAAAAGCCTCAAATGGCAATTGTTATTCTCTAAAACCCCCAAGAAATATTCTTTGTCAGCAGCTAATCTTCTTAATGCCTTGCACAAGTACAATTATATCTGAGTAAGTCTTTGCAATCAAAATATATTACATTATTGCTTTTTAGATAAATTCATCACAGATGCTTATTGTGTAAAACCAAAACTATAAAATATGAGATATAAAACCTCTGGCCAACAGTCATAAACTTTCAAACATAACGATATGATCAATTTTGGTAATATGATATATTACCAAATATATATTATATATTATTATTATTATATATTATTATAACAATTAGCGAACTGAGATTTCATATTTACATTCTAGCTCAACTTATGTTGTAAAATGTATGTTTTAGATGCAGATCATGAGCAATGTGTTCTAAAACATATCCATGTGTCCCACAAGTGTAAAACAGAGTTTGAGTGTGGAACATGAACTGGTACCTAAAACTCTATAGAAGAGAGGCCATACAAAAATAAGAGGCCAGTGTGTTGATATAAACATGATAGATAGATGATACACTCTGTGTCTTAACACTGAAAAACCTGACAAACAACCAAAGTACATTTTTCTAACTTTGTGCGAGGCTGCACAGATCATGTGATACAAAATGCAAACTAAGGGATACGGTAACACATACGCGAACGCATGCAAATGATCATCACCTGCCGAGGGGATAATGAGGATGCAGGATGTGAGACACACGGAAATCAGCGTGCTTGCTTGTACTCCGTCTGAGGGGTCAACCACACAGACGTCTTTGCTATTGGTTGTGGCTGCGTCTTTGCCGGTCAAACTTGCCCAAAATTGAGCTCCACGTGAAGCCAGCATGCGAATGTGCCAGTGTTCAATTCATGTATGTGTGACCGGGCCCTCGGGGGAGCGGCAGAGAAGACTTGAGGAAGATGAACGACTGGGATGGGACTGAGGTGGTATGAAATAGCACCTGACTAGGGGGAGATCTCACAAATCTACCAACAATTTAATGAGGATGAAACTACATTTTTGGGTCTTAACTAAATCACTTTTACCTTGTTGTAAACATTGCTGCTCACTCTCCTGGAAGATTCCTGCCAACATATCACAGGCTAGGATGCAGTAAAAGTTTAAAGTTACCTGCAACCACTTTATTTCGTCCTCCTTAATGTTGTTTCCAGCAAAACAGGACTGGAGCCAAGGTGATACTGTTCATACACAGCCTAGGTATCCAACACCATGAGTGTACAAACCCTTTAGCATCTTTAACTATAAGGATTCAAAAGCTTAATCTTAAAATGTACTGTATGTGTTGTCTTTAAATGAACTGGAAATACAGACAAGAATTTAATTCAACAGTATCCTCTGAAAATGTTAAGACAGAAAAGAATGGTACAAATGCAGTTATCTATTTAGATTAAATCCACATCCATCGAAACTTTGCTGTTCTTTTACCTCAGCCTGCCAATCATTGTTTGGATTTATTCTAATTAAAGCACTAATTTGTAATTTCATCCATATACTTATTAGAATACAGTTATTTGAACTAAAATTCAGTGTATTTGAGGAAAATTAATTCTGATAGATGTTGATGGCACCAATCTTGGAAAAATTTGTTTAACCTACCTGTTGTTTCAAAGCCTCCCTGTAGCTCATAATCCTCTCCCTGGTTGATCTGGATCTCTCTGAAGGGAAAACCCTGACTTGCGAGTCCCCAGCAGCATCATTGCTGGGTCTGTAGGAAGAGTAGCAGAATCACACTGTTCCCATCTGACCATGACTTTTTGTCCTCTTATTGAGTCTTATTACAGCTTATAATTGGGACATTAAAAGCCTGCTTCTCTATCAGAACACAAGCAGGTGGTTTGCAGGAGGTTACACAATTGTCTTGTATTTGCTCATATGCCTCAAAACAATTAGTCACACAGACAGATCACAAAATGGCGACTAATGAGATGCCTATGTGCTGGTCAAGATGATAAATTTACTGCCACTTTGATGTTGGCTGCCAATAATTTTCTAACCCTGCTTTCAAAGCCAAAGTATTTAAAGTGAGGAGGAGATATTTACTGTATTGGAGGCTCGGGGAAGCTGCTTCCACTGTGCTGGCTCTGAGGGCTGTGGGTACCAAACTGGCTGGGCACAGTTCCCCCCGGTGGTACGCTCCAGAAGGACATGGGAGGGCCAGCACCAAGAACAGGCAAGTGACCATCTGGACAGTAAAATGAAACATATTAAAAGTCTGATGATAATCCTGAATGCAGCTTAGTCCCATTTAACAGAAGACACCAGTGCTTACAGTAGGACATGTTTGGGTCAAGCAGGTTTCTGGTGCCATAGTAGTGATGAGGCTCTCTATATGGGCTCCTGTAGGCTTCGCTGAGAGCTGGATGAGGAGGGAACAAGGGGAATCTGGAGATACAAAGGAGGATATCAGATGAGCAATGATGTTCTATGGTTTTTCATAAAACACTGGGCTTCATTATTAGGGGTAGAGGCCGCCATTCCCATGCTGGATTCACACTGCCTTCATACTCACAAGAGATACACAGAAAATTATGTTTAATTTTATTTTGTTGGCATCATCCTCACTGTTCAGTATTCACACCGCCATAGCCATATCAGAGCTGTAATAAGTTACTGCTAATGCACACCAAACATTTCCTGCTGCATCATATCAACAGTGTCCAAACAGCAAATCACTGGATGGCTTTGACTGTGAAACAGTCACAGGGAGTAATGGAACAAGTAGAAGCAGCCTCTAGCCCTTTGTACACAGAGATTGCACAATATCGCCGCCTACACTGCTTTTGTTTATTTACACTGAAAAACGCAACGGCGTCATAACGCCACTTCACTCTGTGATTTAGATAGCAAGCCGGCATTCCGCAATTAAAAGAGGCGTGACGAGTAACACAGGAGCGTCGGAGTCTCGTGTGACGTTTTACATGCGCGACGAGCAGCGCTTTGTAAACAATGGAATAACATGACAATAACAATCATTTACCGTCCCTGTTATATATGTATCTTGTCCTCTGCTCAGAGGGTAAGTAGCTCCTGAACCTCGCGTTGTCTCCACAACTTGTAAACATTTTCAGTTGTTTTTCTTCTTCTTTGAGTTAGCTGCTAACTGCTGCTAGCTGCTTTTAAATCTCCCGGTTGAGGGTCGCACACAAACCATGTCGACAAAACATCACAGCCCTGTCTCGTTCTGTCTCTCCGTTTATACAGACATTGATTCAGCGCTGTTACTACCTCCTTTGCCGTCTCAGAGATGGAACAACTTTGACCCCCCATCGCCTCTGTGACGTTTATACAGACGGTGAGGTGTATCAGAGGCACAACAGGCCCATATTGAACGGGCTGTGTAAAAGGGGCTACAGGGAGTAGTTAAATGAAGTGCTACAGGTGACAGACTACACACCTCCAACTTCTCAGTGAGGTAACCAACTCTCTTGGTCTGTGTGCATCAAAAAAATTAGTTTGAAGTTGCTTTATTATTGACCTCTTTATCTAAACAATGTAAATTTGTTTGGCTGAGACACACCAGTTGTATTTCTGACGTAGTTGCTAAAAGAGTTAATGCTGTATTAAACTGGACTTGATATTACGACCATGTATGTCACCAAATCAACCAGGACTGACACCTTGAAGATTATAACTTACGAGATTTTTACGTTTAAGGGATACCTGGGAGTGTCCATGGCTCTGGGGAAGGCAGGGGCAGCAGGCTGGCTGCTGGGAGACAGACCACCTCCTCCCAGGGAAGAGCTGTACTCAAGCAGAGGAGACTGGAAGGCCACGTGGGGCTGCTCAGGAGGAGGCATCTCTCTGTCCCGAACACCTATCTTCTCATTATGAGCTAGGCTTCTGGATGGTGTTTCACTCTCTCCTGACGGTGAAAGCTCCAGAACCCGATGATCTTTCCTCCCGCATAGTTCAAACTGTCCGATTCGGTTCGGCTGGTTTGTGAATAGAGACAAAAAAGTAAGATAAATATACTGTACAGCATACACTACTTAACTCTAGTTTCATCATTATATCTTCAGCATATACTGTATATATTTTTGGTGTTCAAAATGAAATGAACAAAGAAAGATTTTGATTGTACTGCACTTGAACTAGTTTGCTATGTACAGAAATATTGTATAGTTTGGCTGCGACACAAACATCTCTCACAAATTATGTTCTACAAATGTGGCTGGAGGCTAAAATATTCAAAGTGGTCAGTGAATTTGGGAATTTGTATCCACCCACTGTGACCTTAGAAGAAGATAACCAACTATTTTGTTGAGGGTTGGTCGTCAGTTGCCAGCTGACCTGTTTCTCAGGATCATTTGCCCCCGTCGCAGCAACTTTCAGCTCCAAATCTTTCTCCCTGCAACGAGGACACAGACATACAGTAGTTTAACAGAGTTACGCATGCTCAGCACTCATTCACAGGGATGTTTAACAAGTGAGCACGTAGAGGTTCAGAGTTTTTCTCAATAAAACTTTGAGAAGACATGAAGCCCTTGACTGCCCATATCTTATGTTGGGTATTCAGCCTTTCAGAGGCATCTCTCTCTGTCTTTTATTTAGGCGTTGTACATAAATTCAAGATCCCTGAGAACATACCTCTTCTTGTTCCTGTGCTGTTCAGCAATCTGCTCCTGTAGTTCCTCTCTGTAGCGCTCCTTCCTCCTCTGTAAGGCATCTTCTATATCGGCTGCTCCTGAAAAGATGGGACACAAAGAAAACCCTCATTTCTTTTTAGAGTGTCACACAATTGAAAGGGTTTGGTAAACTAGTTCAGAAAACTTTTTCTTTAATTCTTTACCTACAATTAACTCTGAAAAGAACTATTTTTTCAGGAGTAACAACACATGTTGAAAGTAGTTTTTGTGCAGTCATTTCTTATAAGTAAATGTTCATCAAATGCTGGACTTTCTGATTTTTAAAACAAACTATTCAGTTGTAAAATGCAGAGCATCCTTTAACCTATAATAAGGCCAGTGGCGAACTCGTCATCCTCATTTTTGGTCAGTGTTCTTGATCTCCTGCCATCTCTGGCACCTACTGGATTCTCCCTCTTCTCTCTGGAAAAAGTCAAACAAAAACAGATTGAAAGAAAATAATAGATAAGGACAAACGACAGGCCAGCTGTTTTATAACATGTTTTCACACACATTAACAGAAAATGGACAATTCCCCTCAGGTACCTGCCATCAGTCTTGTTGGCTCGTCGCTTCTCGTAATTGGCTTCAAACCCTGCGTGTCTGTGCTTTCTGCTTTCCATCATCTCCAGCTCCTCCTTAAAGTATTCCTCCTCCTCTGACTCCTGGTCCACTGGCCTTCCCAGCCTGTCACGATGCCTGAGAACGACTGATGAATGCTCCTCGTCCTCCTCTGGGCAGAGGGTCTTAACCTCGGCAAGTTGCAAAGCCCTGTGCAACCCCCTACTGTCCTCTGTTAGAGTGGCTGCATCCCTACGTGAGGAAGGTCGCTGTTTGGGAAGAACACAGGGTGTGAAGCTATCATCATGTTCACAAAAAACATTTTATATACTGTGGGATCGCAGCCACACACTTTGTAAGTACACAGAGCAACATACAAGCACAGCAGTTTTAACAGCTTTTGAATTATTAATCAGGAAAAATAACCACACTGACATGATTATCAAATGATTTGCATAAATATAAATATCGGTGGCTTATATATATATCAAATAGCCTAAGATTGTTTCCTGAACAGTTCACGATCAGCAGATGGATTTATTAGTAGTTTAGCTCTTAAAATCATGCTAAAATCACATATTTGCCATCATAAAATCCTGTGGTTGGTTCGTTAGCTTTCACACCACAAATGAACCAATCCAGGGTTTGATTAAAAGACTACCCTTTTCAAGTGCTCTAGGTATGGTTGCTTGGTCTGCACCAGGATTTGATTGACAGCTTTCGCATCAGCCCAAACAAACCGCACCAACCAGGAAAATGGACCCAAGTTCGTTTTAACTGAACTAAACAGGTTAGGTGTGAAAGCACCCTAAGTCAAAGAAAGACATTTACCTTGACAGATCTCCTGTTATCGAGCTGAATCAATGGTCCAGGCTCTGCAAATTGTTTTTTCTGTAACATAAAATGTTACAACCATGATTACAACATTGTGACATCCAACGAAAATACCTGTGTTAACCTCAGGACAAAGCTAAAGCTGAAACCTAAAGCTGAAAGGAGCTAATAGCCGGGGCCCAGCCAAAAGACTGAATCCTCAAATGTACCCACCTGTATTGGTATAAACAATACCTATGTTTGCAGTGTAATTTGTGAGAGTCAACTTTCAGTATAACAGATTAAAGGCAAATAAAGTATAATTATATATTGTACTTTTTTGTTATGATATTTTGTTACTAACAACATATTCAGAACAAAGAGTTGACTTTGTGCTGGGTTTCCATGTTAAATTACATCATGCGGTAGCTTCTTCATGCCTCGATATTTCCAGACTGTACATGTTGCTAAGGATCCCTAAACACTATATGGATCACAAGATACTGAGAACTACAAAAGATACACCAACTGTACACAATACTGACAAAAGGCTGCTGCATTTCATTTGGAGGGGTCTTTGAAATGTGACCAGCACTGTCAGCCAGATATTCAGTCTAGAAACGCTGACTTCAGTGGGTCCAGCCCTGGACCACAGCTTTTGTCTGTGTTTCCACCACACACACCTCTCATAACAGTCAATATATTTTCAGTGGACCTCAGGAGAACTGATATCTACCTTATATGTAAAACTAGCAAAAAAAATATGAACAGATTAAAGTCCAAACTGACATTCAAGCTTGTCTGCTACAGCCAAACACAAGAGTAAACAAGTGAAGTCTGACAGTCACCTGAGCCATGTAGCGCCTGTAGTCCATGCGGAGCTCCTGCTGCAGCCTCTGTTTCTTCCTCTCATACTCTACACCAAGGGGCAGACCCACGCTGCAACTCTCCTCTGACAAAACACAACCATCAATTTTTAATAGAGACACAAGGTGAAGAGTTTCAGGCCAAATCAAGACAAGTGCCACTTTAAAGAAACAAGATCTACCATGGCAAACATTGCTCACATGAAATGGGTTAATAGGGTTTTTTTAATGAAAAGAATCATCTCAATTAAAAGAAAGAACAATTAAAAATGGGGAGAATGTGGTCAGGTATTGTACCTTTCCCCTGCGCTGAAGACTTGGGAGGGATGTTCTCCTTAACAGTGGAGACATAGGTTCTGTGGGGTTTAGCCTGTCAGTCATAAAGAGAAGAATGTCGTGCATTAAAGCTACAGGATCACTGCAAAATGGTCATCCCACTGTCCTGTTTACAACTTTATATTTACAATCACTAAAAGTAGTTATTTATCCAGAACCCTGGGTCTAAAGCAGTTCAAAATAAATACAACCATCATTACTACACACCTTTATTTCCATGTAAGGAGGGTCTTGTTCTAAATTGGCTTTATCTTCAGCCACTCTCTCCTTCCGCTCCCTGATGAAGCTCTCCAGCTCGTCATCCATCTCCAAACTGCGACCACAAAAAGCCATGATTGCTTATATTCATCACCACTGCAGAGATAGCATAACATAAAGCACTGTAAAATGATGAAAGACTCCAGGGTGCAAAACCGATACTTTTAATGAGAGAAGATAAGAACTAACATTTAATTGCCCATTGAAAAGGTTTTTTTTCAACCGTGTACCATGGAGAGCCAACTGTATAAAAAATTATTTTTATCACAACCAAAGACTACAGCAGGTGATTTCACAAATTAGTTCCTCCTCTCTGGTCTAATGAGTGCTGAAATCAATCACTTGCTAGCTGGAATTGAAACACATTATCTCTTTTGAACTGTTGTGAGGCACTTTGCAGTTCACTTGACTGGCGTAAACTTTAACGTATTATCAGTGCAGTTGATGAATCCAAGAAAAGTCGGTTTTGTTTTCAACACTGTCTTATGTGCCGTTAAAATTAGTTCTTTAAAGCAGTGGACAAAGTCAACATTACATTACAGAATGACGTTAGCTAACATCAGTCGACTAAACATTTGACATCGTTACTGTCTCTTTAATTTTTCCGTTGTCAGGCAACCACGATGAACAGATAGCGCTAACCCGCTTAACAGCTAAGTGGCAATCATTAGAGCTAATGTTATAACAACACAAATATTCTGAGTATGACAAATAATAATAAGCTAGCACGTTATATGGGATAATGACTGCTAAATTAGTTTAGCCTAGCCTATAGCTTACGTTACCTATCTTGTTAGCTTTGACTAAAGGAAAGGCAAACCCAAAGTAAAATAAATAAGAATGATACAAAAACTAGAAACGCTAACTTTAGAAAATGCCTGGCTCTTTGCCCACCTAGCGTTAGCTTTCTAAGGTAATTGTCGTTATTAGCATGAAAACCTACCAGTGAGCGAGGTTTGAATATGACGTTACCGGATAAGGTAATGTTTGCTAGCTCGCAAATGTTGGCGGCGCCTTGGTTTTCTTTTTTAAGCCCAACATCACTTGCAAATTTCTCATAATGTTGTACTACTTCCGGTTTTAAGTGTCAAAATAAAACCTCGTTTGATAGAACCAGCTGTCACAAAGCATTTCCTTGGGCCTATCATTATGTTGTTATATCTCAGTTGATTATACAATTCTGCAATGCTGAAAGCATTTACTGTGTCTGTGTGTTAAACGGGTTGAGATTTTATGCACCTATATACATACATACATACATACATACATACATACATACACACATACATACATACACAGTTTTATCTCCGTTTTCTAGAATTCAGTGGAACTTAAGGGTATTTCACAATGCATCAGTTCCTTTCTTAGTTCTTTTCTTCATCTTCACAGATATTGTATCATTTGAAATGACTGTGTAATATGAGGCTTATTGCAGTAGCCTATCACTTTCATTGTGACATTATGCGAAACATGAGATACAAATAGGGTACTTTGTAAGGTAACCATCACATGGCAACTATGATTCCATTTCTACTCCTTACTTTGTGGCAATTTCAACATATAAAAACTTATGTAAGATACAGATAGATGTGATGTGTGAGCCCCTCCTTTACATTTGCAGAATTACATGAATTACAATTGAATTATTTGAATTCTAGAAATATATTTGGCACAGAACTATGGTTGCTTAATCTGGAATTTTTCCATGGTTCAAATGTTCTGTACGGCCCAGTCTTTCTCCCATCCACGACACGATTTATGCTATTACTTTGAAGGCAAAGCTCTACACTTCCTGTCTTTGGACTTACTCTCTGGATATATTGCGACTCAGCTGTTGCGCTCATGGCATAGGGGTAACACTTCTGTTTTATATACAGTCAATGTACTCATGCCTACTCCCCTTTGAGACCCCACCATGGCCTCAATCCACCCTGTGTGGAACACATGTTGCATTCATGTCCTAGGAAAAAAAAACTGTTATACCGTTTGCAATCACACTACTCTGTTGCTAGGAAAAAAGAAATGGTGCCTCAACCATTTCCAAATGCAGTTTAAAAATTTTGGGTCAAGGGTGAACACTTTTTTTTATCTAAAAGCAGTTGTAGTGGCCAACACTGTTGGCAAGTAGTACTTGTTTTAAATAATTTTAATTTCAACACCAAGTTTATCCTACGTTGCATTTGAAAATGCTAAGCAATAACATCACTGCTGCTGACTTAGCTAATTTTCTTATGAACTGAATATGGTAATATTTATTATATATATTTTATGGAATTGTCTCTTTTTTATTTTGTAATATTTGTGGATCATATTTAATCCTAGTAAATACTGTAGATCATTTAAAGAAATTCAACTGCCACAACCTTTTGTTTGCAATTTATTGCTTATATAAACGCTCTCTAAACAATTTTTGGTAAAAATAAAATCTATCAATAATCATAAATAAATCATCACAATGACTTTTACATGACATTATATTGCACAATTATAAGCCTTTACAAGAATCACAGAACACAAGTGTTGTTGCTCAGGTTGTTTGTCGGAGGAATGTTCAAAGGTCCGTGGGCAATGACACACACTCGTTGCTTTTCAAGGAACCTCAACTGCCTTTGCTGCATTTAATCAAGGTCTATTGATTATCAGGTCTTGAAACTGATAACCAAACAATCAAGTTGTTTACTTTCACAAATTGCTACCGTGGCTTCTAATGTATAGACCACCATGATTTACACAGGAACAGAAGATTTACTCTCTTGTTTAGTTTGTTGTGGTACAGACCTCATGTTTCAGTGCTATTGAAATAAGAAAAAAAAAACTGCAGACATGGCTCACGTAATGTCAAAAATACAATTTGTTCTTGTGTGAATTCAGACTACAAATGTGATCTGTCTAATTAGACGGCTGCCTACGTAGGAAGAAGTCTGCGGTTTCTCCCCATTCAGACAGACAAGTTTAGAACTGTACCACAACAAAAGTCAAACATCAGCTCCTTTCAGTCTGTCGTCAGCCCAGCTTTTCATCATTTCACAGCTAAGTTCTAGCAACAGAATCAGCGTGTGTCTCAGTTCTGACCAGCACAGCTGCTTTCTGTCTGAGGTTTAACCAGACGGCCACCTCTGGCTAGCTTGGCAGTTTATGATGATATCAGCTGCAGAGAGGCCTACAAGATCCAAAGACTCTGTGTGTGTTCAGATGTTGTCCACCTCCGCGCTCAGTTCAGGGCACACTTCCTTCAGTAACATTTCCATCAATACCTAACAGAGACAATGAGACAAAATAATTATGTTTGTGGCTGTAGTTACATATTATATCATTAATTCTCTGAAACTTGTTTTCAAGACAACGGAATTGCTTGACCTAATGTGTATTATTCTTACATAGAGAAGATGTTTGTTGGCATTAGCCTCCTGCAGGGCATTGAAGATCTTGATGATTCCATAGCGGGCATTCTGCTGGCCTACTAGATTTGTTAGTGCATCTAACAGAAACAATCAGAATGAAACACAGTAAAGACGTAAGACCTTCCACATTTTCAGGTATTTATAAGATCTACAGGTCTTGTTTGTGTTTCTACCTGGGATATTGTCAAGGAGTTTCTGTTGAGCCCGTTCCTTAGTTTCACTGCGTTCACTGTCAGTTCGGACCTTGACATGTGGTGCTAACTTTCCGTTGGGCCAGAAGGTGTCTCTGAACACACTGATGTAACACACCAGCATCTGTTCACAGAAGATCCAGTTTACCGTGTCTCGGATCTGTCTGAAATAAAGCAGAGTGGAGGATGTTAGCCTGGTAGCCCCGCATCTATCTAGCACTATAGAACAGGTTAAAGGAACAACAAAAAACAACATAAAATGGCTCCATACAGCTTGTCCAATCCAAGTTTCTGGAAGCCCAGAAGTCCCAAATTGATTTGAAAAGAGATTACTTACACCCTTTTTAAGCCGAAATCTTCACTGTGGGTGTGCAGCTACTGTGAAGATTTTGCCTTAAAAAAGGGTGTAAATGATGTCTTCTCAAATCAATTTGGGATCTCAGGGCTTCTGGAGACTTGGATTAGGCAAGACGAGTTGTATGAAGCCATTTTATGTTTTGTTTTTTGTTGTTTTGTTACATTTTAAAAGCCCCCAACTTCTTTAATCGTTTAGGCTAATGCTGTAATGCTGTTTTGCTGTGAAGCTCCAGAAATGTTTTGTGGACTAAGAAATTTCACCCGAAGGGCGGCGGGTAGATCGTGACGGAATTTTCATTTTTGGGTGAACTGTTCCTTTAATAACACACACCAACATGCACATTATAGATTCAGTGTCAAATCTGTCAGTAAAACAATATCAGAAGCTCTCTTATGTTACTGTAAGTGGTAGGCTGTTACCTGCATTAACATTACCACAAATCTGATGTCACCTGTTAGCTACTCAAATCAGGTACCATCAACAAATAGAACATTCTACAACAAATTGTATGTTTAAGCTTCATAGTTTGCATTAGAATGATTCGAACAAATTATGTGTTTGTTGTTATCAGTTACAATTGAAAATGCGACAGCCCCGAAGGCACAGTTGATTGAAATGCCAAGTTGCTCTGACTTACTTGTTAATAGTTCGTCCAAATGTCACCTGGACTAGTGCAATTAGGGTTTTCCTCACCCACTTAAACACTGAGACAGACAGACAGACAGACAGACAGACAGACAGACAGACAGAGAAGGAAACTGATTAAATTCATTCACTCAGATGCAGTTAGAATTCATGATTTGTTTGCCACAGACAGATTTATAGGTTCTTCATATAGCTCTGTCTCCTATTTGTATATTGATATAAAATGGACAACGCAACAGTGATTAAAAAGCATGCCACTCACTTCCTCTGAGTTCAAAGATCTCTCCTATGAGCATGAAGCAGGGTTCAGCCAAGGCGTCTTTCCTCCCATCAGCCTCATCGCCATAGTCTGACAAGTCACTGTCATCGTCAGCCTCCTCCTATAAACAGTAATTACACGCAGCAGACGCCATCCAAATGAGGATGCAAGTTAGCTCGAGTGCTGAGACGGTCCACAATTCACTGTTGCTTTACCGGTCGTGAAAGAGTGTGTACCTCAGTATGAGAGAAGAAATCTCCAGGTAGCCTCTCCAGGAAGGAGGCCAGAGAGAAGGATGATTTCTTCTGGATTGACATCACCTTCAAACATCGAAAAAGATAACACCCCTATACATTATACTAGCGTACCAGCGCTCTAATTAGCCAAATATAACCTTCAGGAGGGTGTGAAACATATATTGAATACAAGCTAAACCAAGAAACAAAAACATGACAAGAATGGCAGCTTTAAGGCAGAGGGAAGAAGTTTTTTCTAAATTATACATGTTCATATGACAATATCTGAAATGTGAGAAATTAGTTACCTTGAGGTGCTCTGGGGACGGGCTGAGGAACGCATAGAGAGCCTCTGACTGGCACAATCGCTCATCTGTCAACAGACGCTACAAACACACACAGAGCTGAAGTCATCAACATTATTAGGTGATATCATAAACTAGAAAAAGGCAGTGTTAGCATAGAGCTGCGTGTTGCAGTAGTTCCCAACATTTATGTCAGACCTGTTTCAACCATTTTTTCCCAATATTTTAGCGAATTCAAAAATGTATCCGTTACTTTTAACAACTTTAACCATTTATCCAATATTCTAGTGAACTACCACAATTCATTTACCCTTGAATATCTGCTGCTAGTGTGTTTAAATTTGTGTTGCTTTATGTTCATGTTAAGGGTTTATTTGCAAGTATAAAAATAAGCACTTTTAGGTCCAACTATTATTGCAGACAGTGGAAAAGACACTAAGCACAATGTTATCCTCTTGTCAAATTAGCAGTGATATCAGTCAAGGGTAATATAACTTTGCACTGTTTGCATGTTTACCTGGAGAAAGGCATTGAGCTGAGTTTTGCTCTTGTCGAGGAACTTCTGGTCGATGGATTTGAAGGGAAGTTTGCTGAGGGACGGTAACTGCAGTTTCTTCAATGATGGGAAACACTGAGAAGGGCAGACACACAGAGACCGAACTGTGACTCACAGTATTGAAAGGTATAACCCACAAACCAAAGTATTTTCTATTATATTGCCAGATGGTTTCCTTCAGTCTAGGTAATATAGAATTGTGTATTAACAAATATCCAGAATATTTACTGACACTCCAGGCACCAGATCGCACTGTCATCAGATTTAATATAAAACCAATTTATGTTGATACAGTGAACTTGTAGTGGGGGACCGGAAATGCTGCAAACAGACTCCAGTCTCTGCTTTGTATGGTGTGTAAACTGCAATAAAACCATCATCAAATCAACAAAAAATATTAAAAAATGTCTTCCTAGTGCAGTGCTATATATGGCATTTCTTCCCCAATGCTGCACTTACATACAATTTGCTCTAAAGTGGAGGGAGGAGGAGTGACGCATGAGAACAGCAAGGCAACAGCTTGACAGAGTTAGTGTTAATGCAGTATAACCATAAAGCACAGTGATAACTGCTTACTGATATTCAGAAAGAAAACATATCCATACAAGTGCACATTTGGTATTTTGTGTTACCTCTACTCTACCGCTGTATGATGGCAAGAATCTGGCGCTACAATATGTATCACGATACAGGGGTTACGAATCAATATATTGTGACGATGTCAGCAGGCCATTATATGGTTTCATAGGCCTGTGTTCTTTGGGTTTATGCTAGCGATATGTGCTTCATTTTTCCTGTTTCAGTTGACGTTGTTACATTGGAGTGGAAGAGTCAAATGGCTGAAGAGAGATTACAACACTGCTATCTAGCTGTCAGGGTGTTAAACACAGCACAAAATGAACCTCTGCCATGTAAACTATTAATTAAAAAGTGATACAGTGGTTTTGAGAATAAATATAGCATCATAAAAACATGACATCGCGATATTCCATTGTATCAATATATATGTATATTTTTTTTCCAACATTCCTAGTCACCTCAGTGAGTTTGCGGTGCAACATCTGGAATTCAGTGAGTTTCCTCTGGACGCTCCAGCGACTGTTGGCCGTCTCCTCTCCTTCTACCAGAGTGACACACACACTGTAACAAGCTACTGTCTCGCTGCCTTCCTCTGTAGCCTGGAATACACACACACACAAATATGTAAATGACTACACAATTAACATTAGCTTAAAACCCCATATTTTAGCAACAACCATATCTATGTAATGCCTGCCACATCAGGTGCAGCAAGGTTGCTTAGTGGTATTAAATTGACATGTATCTGTTTATCTTTTCCTTTAATCACAACTTATACAGACCTTTCTGCTACATAATGCTTTATTTAGCTGTATGATTGCATATTTCACTTAGCAAGTCACATTGACGGTGATGTTGAAGTGGAAAGGAGGGTCATTAGAGCACTCCAGTGGAAATCAGTTGGTTATGGGTAGCTTGTTTTCCGCATTACAACGAGTCATTTATTGTTTGTGATCAAAGGAAATGTGGCATAAAAAAAACATTGCCTCAGCAGCAGTAATAGTAGCCCTCCAGTGCCCCAGGTTTTCACACCACAAATCAGTCCTGGTGATGTGTTGCTGGAGTTCACTGTGTTCTCTCTCCATGGCTCCTATCTCTTCCTTTAGTTTGCTCACAATCTGTAAACACACACAAGACATAGATCTTAACTAGCATGCAAATCACAGTTAAATGAAGAAATCACATTAAGATGAGTAACTACGGTATGTGAGGCAGTTTTCAGTTCAAAGTTGTTAAACCTCATCTAAATGTGTCATGAGTGTTGTGGATCGTCTTTCATGTTACTGAGATTCAAAAACACAAACTATACAAATGTACAAGAGCAGGTATGTGAGCTTTTAAGCATACCAGACATGTTATAACCGGCTCTTTGAGACTTTTTACCTCAAGCACTAGAAAACGTCAAGTTAACATCTTGACTCTTGCAGACCAAGCTCAGGGCATCAGGCTGGAAGGATCTGAATGTGAACACTAGAGGTGGACCGATTAATCAGCGCCGATGTTTTTCAAACGGCGGAACTCGGCTCCAATAATGGCCAAAGGCTGTCCAGCATCCACCACTCAACTTCTCAAATGGAATTAATGATTTTGAGGAAAAATAATAGCTCAATTACTCACACCTCGATTTTTTACAGTTAGTTTGATCAGTTCCAGATTGAGTATTTATTACTTTGACTTAGATGTTCAGTTCAAAAGTTATACAGTTTTTAATAAAGTCGAAGATTGCTCATTTTCGACAGTGTTTTTAAAAGGATGGGGCTGGAGAGGGTGATATTGGCCGATTAATTGGCTATCATTTTTTTCCTGCAACAAACTATTGTTGTTGTTGTTCTTATTATTATTATTATTATATTGGCCTTTGAAAATCCAAATCAGTCAACCTCTATTGCACACTCACTAATTCTGATCTTGTGTTTGTGTGTTTTATGGTATCCTGCAGTAAAATTTTGGAGTGAATTCCGGCTGTGTTTTGTCACATTTGCTTGTACTTCGCTACCTTTTTGTCTGGTTTGGGTGCGTTCTGGATGGAGCCCAGGGCCTGTCGCTTGTACTCCAGCTTGTCGTAGAGTTGGCAGAGTTTTGTAGCAGCATAGCTGGCCTGCTCATTGATTCCTTTGCTGCCTTCATCACACACCTCCTCTCCTGCGTCTAGACCCTGACACTATAGAATTTGTCAAAAACAAATGTTCATGAAAATATGCAATAGCAGAGGTATACACACTTATAAAAGATCATTTTGAGCGCCTTTGCAGATGAACATCTTTTACAACATTGTGTATGTCTCACCCCTTCCTCCTTTTCCTCAGTGCTACACTGCGATTGGCTATGCTTCTCGTCTCGTCTGATGAGTCTATCATAGAGGTCAGAAACCAGGAAGGAAGGGTAGTATCGCTCTCTCATCGTCTCAGCCACCTAGAGGATGTATGGCAGCAAGAGAAATGCTTTATTCTCATTGTAGAACATTTTGACATTGTAGAACATAAGCATACCATCGTTAAGGACCTTTAATATGTGTAACTCTAGTTCCCACCACTTCTTTTGACATTTCTGAGGAAGACATTCTCCATTATGGCTGCTTGTGGTTACAGTTAGCTAGTAGCATAAGCAGCACTTACCTGTTCTTGTAGTCTAACGAAGACTTGTGTTCCTCTGTTCCCCACCAGACTCTGCTGGATCTCCTTAAGGAGAAACTTTTCCACAGGAATCTCTCTGCTCTCCACAAAGAACTTCTGGTAGATTTCCCCTACGATTTGGGGCACCTCATTCTGTAGTACACACAGAGATAACAAAGAAATGACTTATGCACTTTTTCCACCGTATTAATGAGCTTTAAGATGTCACTGTAGAGATATATCCACCTAGCATCTCAATGGCAATACTGCAAGTGCAAATGACAAAGACTGACAATGTATTGTGGCATAAATGAACAACAGCCACAATATTTTGCAGAGTGTGAAAACAACATCCAGGCTCGGCACTGGCACAACACACTTGTTCAGTAGTAGGAAAACATCATTACTACATAGTACTAAATAGCAGTGTTGGGCAGTGCTCTCGCGTGTGTCCACGTCACCTTGTTGGCAGTTTTCAATGTTTCCACCAGTTCCCAGAAGCTTATCAGAGCCCTCTTATCAACTCTCTCCATGTAAACTCTGAAATGCTCCCTGTAACTTGGATTACACAGGATGTCATCAAACTGGAGAATCTGGATGTGAAGGAGAAAGAGAATGACAAAACGTCAGCCATGTGGAGCATGCTTTGATAAAAGCAAAGCCATGCTACTGCTATATGCTCCTTACAAGAAATATATCATGCAAAACGTTCAATGTCAGACAAACTTAGTTCCACAAGCCTATTTTCAATCAAACACTGCACCATCTGTATCAAAGCCCACATTATACTAGTCTTACCTTCTGACTTTGAGGCTCGTCGCTGTCATCAGCGCCTCCTTCTTCATTATTCTCATAGTTTGGCCCGCCAAGTAGACGGATCCGTTTCTCACATTGTTTCTTAGCAACAGTGAGCTGATTGATATACCGTTTCATATCTCTGGCCCTGAGCAGGTCTGCCTTCATGGCTGCTGACTCTTTACCTTTTCGCTCTGTTGAAAGGAACGTCAGAGAAAAGAGCCACTGAGCCATTGAGATAAAACTGATAGAAATTGATAAGCTTACGTTACTGATAGGTATTTTCAGGCAAGCACAGTGGCTATTGAAATGGCAATGTTCCATACACATTGATGATGTTCATATATGTGAATATACTTGAAATTTATGAAGCCCAAAAAATGACTGATTGGGCTACAGTACATTTTCTGGATATAACACATTGATTCTGATACTGCCTGGGAACAATCAGCTTAAAGATGCAATTTGCAATTAAAATATAGCCAGAATTTGAAGGTACCTCCAAAAATATAGGGGGCAGCATATCACCAGAGTAACCGCCAACTGTTGTCACTATCATGTCTGCTGTAAGTTAGTTATCTTGGGCTGTGTAATTTATCAGTGGAGTTAGTGGGTCTACTGCTCACTAAAGTCTGCCTAGATCACGACTGTATCACCTGGGGAGACACTGCAGGCAACGGGGCTCAGGTCAACCGGGCTCCGAAGCCTGAACATGGCTGGAAAACAAACTGAGAAGGAACACAACCTCTGAGACCGGTGGAGGCCAGTTTGACAACAGGGGATACTGTATGGAGGTGATTTATAGCGGCTCTGGCTAGGCCAAAGTTAAAGTCATGACACTGGGGATGATAGGACACTATCACTAAAGGCAGGGACAGCAGTATTTTTATGGATAAATATAATCCTTTGTCTTGTAACTGGTGTAAATGGCTTTGATTAGTAATCAGTCAACCTTTAAGCTATGGTGTCAAATGCAGCTCAATGCATAAAGGAAAAAATGAAGAATACCAAAACATAAAAGAGTAACTTACATAACGGACTGAATTATTCACAAAATTTTGTAAAGCTGATGCAATGCTGCTAATCCCAGTGTGTAAGCAAAAAGTAAAGCTAACATTGTTATTGTATTATCATTTAGCTGAGTACAGCCTTACAGAGTCACTACCATGGCTCTAGATTCTTAGTCTTGTTACGAGTCACTTCAACTCTCAGGTTCAGTTTTCACTCAGGTTCTCTCATCAGTTCTTGGTCTTTAACCTACTTTGACATCTGGGGGAACACGGTACCTGAAGGCCACCTTACAAGTGACTAACACAGTTCAAACATTACATCAGACCTGACCAACCAGGACCAACCATCTCTACAGAGTTGTTCCAACAACAAGAAAAGTGGAGAACTTTTTGGCGACACCACAATGGTTACATTCCCACATTTTCGCTTTTGTGTAACCATTTTTGTGGCATTGGTGAACTGTAGTGTCTTTGTACCTTTTTGCTTCTTGAGCTGAGGCAGGCTGCTGATGGTGGTGGCATGAATAATCTCGACCACTATCTGATACCTACAAAGAGAGACACCCATGTTGAATTTCAGTTCAACATCTGTTGGAATCAGTCAATAAAATGCAAAATGGGCTATCTTAGGACGAATAACTTGAATACTACTGAAGTAAGTAAACAAGGTATGACTACAGCATGGCATGACACAATGGTAACATTTTGCATGCACAGTTCTAAAGTACAACATGTGGCACAGTATATAAACATGAAGAATCCATGTTCACAGAATGTATCAAATATATCAGCAACAAGTCGGTGTTGATCCATTATTTCTCAAAATAACAAGACAGTATAGCATGTCTCCCCCGCATTTAGATCTGTCTATTCCCATGGTAACCACAACAGACTGCTGGGTAACACTGTCTGGTTTACATTTGAGCATATATACAGTTTAGTTTAGTTAGTTCATGAAAGGAAGTCTGTACAAGTACAAGGCAGTCTCAGTTTAACACGGCAGTGCAGGTGTTTATATGTCTGTGTGTGCGGTCAGTGTCATGCCTGAGTTGTTTGAGGAAATTGACATCAGCAGAAGTTGATATTAGTTTGATGAAGTCTTCATAGGAGGCAGCGTAGGTGTAGGCTTTCTTCTGCTGCTCAGCCTGCTGCTCCCTCTGCTCCAGCTGAGACAACAGCATCCTGTTTATGGAGTCTGGGTCGCTCAGCACTTCAACCAAAGGCTTCAACACTGGAGCAAACAAACACATGCCAACACAAAAATATGAAGCTACTGTATACACATATATATACATATATACATATATATACACATATACATATATATATATACATACACATATATATATACATATATACACATATATATATATACATATATACA
>JBBPCS010024815.1:0-24055 GCA_037974645.1 Hollardia meadi
CACACACACACACACACACACACACACACACACACACACACACACACACACACACACACACACACACACACGTACCTCCCCTTGAGGGTCACACTATGGGGGGTTTGTCCCAATTAGCACAGAGTCAAGTTGTTGAAGGAGACATACTGAGCTAGCAGGTTATGGTAACTTGGAACACACTGAGCCAGTATGCTGGCTAACAGCTAACTAGCCTACTTCACAGGCACAGCATGCCTGTTATCAAAAAACACTTTCATCCACAGACACTTTACAGCACAGGCTGCAGCATTAGCACAACTTCTGAAATGACTTTATGCCAAGGACTCCAAATACACAGACGTTTAGCCAAGGATGCCAAAATTGATAAGCAGCAATGTTGATGTGTTAGTGGTCGCCCTGTTCAGCACTTGGTGTGGTTAACAGTCCTCCATCTTGCATAAATATTGCAACAGCAACTGTGGTGTAACAGTCTATCATCCACCATCTGTCCTATATTGCTGCTACATATAGTGATTGCCAAGGCAGCAGTTATTTAACAAAAAAAGCAGTGATTCTAGTCTGGCATATAACTGCACTCATCCTTCGTCCATTCTAATATAAGTAACACAGTTGTAGCCAAAGCTGCAGTCAAGCGTCAGTGCAATTTTCACAGTTTTCATTTTCAACTACTAAATACTAAACAGTTTTCATTTGTTGTTTGTGCTTTCTGAAAATGTGCGAGTGTCACTAAGTGGGCCCTATTCATACATAGAAATCGAGGACAAAGTGAAATACTGCTGCCTCAGAAAAAGATATGGAAGATAAAGGCTTTTGACCCCAAAAAAGAAAAATACAAAATGCAACATCACTTGTGGGTGTATGACAAGTTACTTTTAATGCATAAGTAAACACTGTAAGTATATATTTGTCTATTAAAGCAATGGTGGAGAAAGTACACAACTAAATTACTTAGGTCAAAGTGTATACTCGTGGTCAAATTTTACTCCAATACAAGTGAAAGTTATTCATGCATAATTTTACTTGAGTTAAAGTACTGGAGTCCTTTCTTTTAAAAAATACTGATTTTCTTTTTCAGGCAAGACACTACAGATTAAGAGGGTAAACGTGAATTGAATGAAATTTTATTTTTTTTAAATGCAAACAAGTCTTTATTTGATTAAAGAAGTGATGATTTGCATACATATTCTGTTTCTCTGGGGAGTTTCCTCTGTCCTGTCACGTTTATAACTACAGCTTACTTTTCCTGCTTAAATGTGACACAAATGTGTCATAATATATATTATGCTCTTTGGTTTTTTTGTGTTACATACCTTTATTGTTCATCTGCAAAGTTACAAGCTCAAAGTCCAAAGGGAATTATTCTGTCCTACAGAAAACACTGCTCCCGACAGTTGTCCATCCTTTACTTCTGCAACGTAAGGTTACGTTATTGTAACCTTTGCTCTATAAACACAGGCAGAGCCCTCTACTGAATTCTATGGGTATTGCTCTTGTTACGGTCACCACGTGGCCGCTCTTTATGATTACGTTTTGTTGTGGTGCAGGCCTTTTCCTTGTCATTTAGGTTTGGAAGACGTATCATCAGCTTCCACGTGGGGATTCCCTCCTCCCCAGACCATGCCTCCCTTCCACCTCTCATCATTGTGCTCTGGTCTTCCCACCTTTCGCTGGGTATCTCATTCTTCCGTCATCCGGACAACCACCAGTCATCAGCCTGCCCACTCCAGCTTCCAGCTCATAAAAGCTGCCTCGTGCTTAGGCCAGTGCGGCTGTGATTTAACCATAGCAGTCCGCTACCGTGCCTCTTGACTGAATTGTTAACTTCTTGACTTTGAGTCTGTGATTATCCCAGGCCTACGGTTTGTACTAGTGGCCTTTAGGTGTGTTTGTAATTGAATTGATGTTAACTCGTTCATGCGGCACTAGTCTGTGTATGGAGGTTAGGCAGGTTTAGATGTTTTCTTTTTATTTCATGTTCTCATCTTTCTCACTACACATTGTCTTGTCGGATTGTAAATAGGCATATCTGACGCAGCAAACCTCATGTGTAACGTGTGAACGGGCAACACTACCTGATTCTGAATTGACCTTGTCCGCAGTTCATAATGAGGAAACGGCTAATGTTGGCTTTTTTTTCTTAATAGGTGAAAACTCTGGCAAACACTTATAGCACAAAGAACAACTTTAATGTAAGACCAACATGTTTCATTTCATTGCCTTCAGACTTTTTCCCTTCTCCATGCACCTTGAAATGTCTCTTTCTCTCTCTCTGCATTGGAAGACTGTCACCTCTTATTACAAGTACAAAAATTATTATGACAGAAATCTACACAAACAAGCAAACTAGGAGGGCTACAGGTGCCTGGTTTTAACAAGCACTCTTCACATTATGTATCTGACAGATTTAGAACCTGTGTGTGTGTGTGTGTGTGTGTGTGTGTGTGTGTGTGTGTGTGTGTGTGTGTGTGTGTGTGTTCACTGCACCATTTGCTGGGATTGTCATTACTTATTGATAGCGCTTCTGTTTAAAATGCAGCATCACAGCAGTAGGTGGCACAATACTGTCATAAACACACACACAGCACGCACACATGCACAAGTACACATTAAATACAATTGTTCTTTCCAGAGTCGGGTTAAAAGAAATCATCAAGAGGCTATGGTTTCAGCCTCCCCGTTCCTCTCTCTGTCGCTCTTTTCTCTTATTCTCTCTCTTTACCATCATCTCCATGCCTTCCTCCCCCCGTTTCTTGTTCTGTCATCTCCTTCCTCAGTCAAATTCAAAGCTCAACGTCAAGATCATTTACAATATTTACAAATCTGTATAAAAGGTATTTTTTAATTTTCACATCTGTTCTTTTAGTGGCTGTTCTTCAGAACAATAAAAGATAATGAGCAGCAACAACTAAAGAGTGGTTATATATAAAGACCAATCGTGGCAGGTGCAATACCCCCACGTAAACCAGGAGCAAACATCTTAGGAAAAACGTTCCTTCAGAGTACTGCTTCACAACAACTGTGAAGATTGAACAAATTAGACCAGGGGGCCTCGACTACAAGGACCAGAATCTTTCTCAGCAGACAGCGCGGGGGGCAGATTTTCAAGCCTAATTGGCCCATTACTGTTTAACATTTTCACTTTCATACAAAATCAATGTTATTTTTATTAGCCTATATCAGTTTGAACAGACTCCTGCAAAACATGGGAAATTCGTAACTAGAAGATGCTCTCAGACCTCCACCAGTGCTCAATACAAAACCCACAGTTCAACGAATGAGTCCTTATCTCAACAAAGAAAACAAAAGTACTCACTTTGAGACACAACAGTTGGCGGATGGAAAGAAACTAATAGACAAACTTAGTGATTCTCTGACAACTCCGAGGAGTTACCTCCTGTATTATGGCCAGTGCGCTGCTGTCAGCTACAGATAATGTTCACCCTGGGAGTGGGGCGGTTTGACGGTGGGTCCGCAGAGTAGAGAGGATGGAGTTGGAGAATAAAAACAGGTAAATATGAATTACAGTCTTTCTGGCTTATTGCCAGGGGTTAGTAAGCTAATTGACGATTACCCTCAGGACGGACTGGGCCTCTTCAACTGGTGCGTACATTTTCTAAATTAATTAACATTCTGTGGGTCGGACTGGGGAGCTTTGGCAGGACATGGCCTGCCGGCCACCAGTACACAGTCGATGAAATAGATCAACAGCTTAGACTGTGACACTGAGATGTATGTTTTTATGCACAGGGTATCAAAAAATGCAATGTATTTTATGTAATGTAATGGAAATTACATTAGTGGGATCGGACTTTATCGGACCAGTTATAGACTGGATCATAAACAGTTAAGTCAACAGTATTGCCACAATCAGCAGGCAAGAGCTTGTTAATCCAAAATAATGTTATTGAACGTTACGCTGTGGAGTTTTTGAGAACAAATCAAGCTAGGAGAAATATTTTTATGACAGAGTCTCGCGTTACTTTGTGTTACATGCATTTTCACAAGGACATACCACCAGGCTACGCTACAACACAATACATATTCCTGTTGAAGGATCCCCAGGATTTCCTGAGTGACTTAACTCAAAAATCCCTTAATGACAGACCAGTTTGAACAAATCAAAGGTCTAAGAACGCTGATCCGTTTCTGAAATAACATATTGACTCTAACGAGGGCAGCTCTACCAAACTACAAGCAGGTTCTTATTTGAACCCTTTAAAAGTTATTGAGGCTTCTTCTGCATGTTAAGGAGTTTTTTTGTGATGGTTCCATTACAAATACTGGGTAGCAAATATTAGATTGTTTTTTTGGCATTGTATGATAGAATGACAATAAATACTGCCTTGATTAATTAAATTCACTTACTTTCCTGCAGTAGTGTACAGTTCTGTCATACATAATTATTCACACACATAATAACAATTGCATGCTGCACATGCTCACGGGATTACCAACACTGTCAGGGCCTTTGGCATCCATTAGTGTACACATCAGATAATTGTTTCATTATATGCCACCTCCAAGCATAGCCCCCAATTCAACTGCTGTGCCTTTGTTTCCTTCCACTGCACTGTGGTTTTGTGAGTACTGTAGTTTTAAATATAACTGGTGTTTTTCGGGCATAACATACATTAAACCAATCAGAGTGTCGTCTCCCAGGTGTCCCTGCACTGCATTGCTATTTAAACAGTGGCACTACGGGACCAGTCAGGATCTAATGCCAATTACTGTTCTGTGTTCTTCTACACATCCAAAAGGTTAGACACACAGTCCAGGTTCAGTAAAATTGTTTGGAGTAAAGCTTAAAGTGTAATTCTGTTTCCTCTGGGGAGTTTCCTCTGTCCTGCCAAGTTTATATTTAGTTTTGCTGCTTAAGTGTCCTGCGATATTTGCTGCAGTGACATTACTGCAGCGTGCATGGAAACATTTCACATGACTGAAAGCAGCCTCCCTAAGCCTCTCAATCTGTGCATCTTTGTGTAACAAAGGAGAGTGTACGCGCGTTGTGAAGCCGCCTATGTAAGTGCGTAAGGTAGAGCCCTAGAAGTCTCGACATGAAGGACTGTTTGTACCAATTGTACCCACAAACCAGCAGCCTTGTATAATTTCATTAGAGTACCAACTTTCATGCCATTAGTGACTGTGTCATGATTTTAGTAATGGAGAAGATGACCTTTCTAAAAACTCATCTCTGCAGCTGCAGTGTTTGTGTTACTCAGACAATGAAATGCTGACCATCCCTCCTAGTGCGTATCCAGATAGCCATCATGGTGTATTGCCTGTTTTTACATTACATTCTCTCCAGGTAAGCCTCTGATTTGCACTGTAATCCTCTACTTGGCATGGCAGGCAGGCAGGCTACCTGCCTCTGTGCCTTTGTGTTTGTCTGGTGGAGAGTTTTTGTTTCTCTGGTTGTATGTGTGGGAGTGTGTCAGAGTGCCATTGTGCATGTGTCTGTGTGCGCGCGCTCGTGTATATAGACATGCTAGGCTGCATTTCATCTCAGGGCTTAGGGTTCATCTTGGAATGGCAGGGACCCATGTGTTATTTAGAATTACAGGAGTCTAACACACACACACACACTCACAGTAAACTATGATTATACAACCATCATTCTGTTTCTACACAGACTCATACACACCCAGCTTGTGGTTCCGCACAGGACAGGGGGCTGCTGGTGTACCCTTTAATATAACGGCGAGTAAAGCCAGTAGCGCGCCAGAGGACAGCTGGCAAACTCACTGCTGCAGAAGTGTCTTCTGCATCTCTTTTCTCTGTCTCTCTGATGCAGTTGTCAAGTGGCCAGCAGTTCCAGCAATGACAATCCATGTGGCAGAAAAAATGAGCTGGAGCTCTTGACACCCATTGGGATTCATTTTCATGTCCAATAACTGAAGCTGAAAGATGCGAAATAAATAAATAAATAAATAAAAAATATTTTTGACAGATACAGCAATTTTTCGTATTTCATTTTCACTGAAAAAAAAAAAATCTGAAAATGATGAGGTGATTTTTGCTGGGATCTGTACTAAACAAGCCTGTTGCCCTATTTTCTTCCATTTTACACGTGTGCAGCGATTCTGTTTTGGGCTCTGAACCCTGCCAAAACTTAGGTTACCTATATACCTTGTAACTAAATGCAATACTATGTGAGTAACAGTAGCCTACGTGTATGTGTCCTGAATCGTTCAATACAGGGTGCTCTGTACAGAAGTTGGTTCGGTAATGTCGTATTGATCCAAACCATTACTATGAAAAAAGTCTATTTGTGTCTACTGCTCAAACAAAAATACTAGAGTTTTACCCATGAGCTCTGGCAGTGCACCAGCTATTGTCTATCAGCTACAGCATGCCAGTAGGCTTAGCCCATTTTGTCAGGTTAGCCAAGCTCATGTGGTGTGGCTGCCTCCGAACGACAAACACAAGTGAGAGATCAGAGCTGGAGGATCCTACCATGACATTTAGATCCACTGTATGGGAGCGTCACGGTTTCCTGGTTAGTTACATTGAAATGTGGACAAACATTAGTGGATTAGACGAAAAATGTACGCTCATAATAAGCGAGTGCGTCTGTGGAAACACTACAGTCACACAACGAGTCCGAATGAATACAGGATTTAAAGCGATGGCGCTGAGCCCCCAGTCAGAGCATTACTGACAGCTGTGATTTATCTATTTTAATCCTGACTGCCAGTATTTGAGTTGGTTTAACTGTTACGATAGGATTTACGGCCAATCAGCCACAGTTGATCGTTTCCAATTTTTCCAAATTGAATGACAAAAATGGTTTCAGACATTTACTGAATCTTCTGAGATAATACTGTGTATTATATGAATGCTGTGCCTGAATGCCTGTGTATGCTACGACCCCTATATAGACACAGGGCTTTTAACTAAATGCTATGCTAAATTTAATAGTATAATATGCTCACAATGACAATGTTACATGTGGAAGTTCTGCCTGGTCTCACCAAATGGCACATGAATAACACACCAGTAGTCTTTTCACGTTTTTGCTTTATGCGTGTCATTTTACGACGTCCACCTTAGGCTCTTCTCATGGATTGTAGGCGCGAATGCACTTGAGAAAACGTGACGTAGATGTGTAGAAGATGACGCAGTATAAAGAGCGAGTTGATGAAAAGTGAGACCAACGTTATTGAAATCCATCCAATGGGGAAAATCCAATAGCTGTCAAGACATTTCACTCAAAAATCTCAACCTCATGGTGACACTGGATGAAAAGTCAGGAAACCACCCAACTCATCTGGAAACCACACAGTATATTATTACTTAAATGCATTAGACATGGCTTGTTATTCATCCCACAAGTATGATCATCCATGTGCATCTTCTTATGAGGAAGAATATGCTAAATCAGAGTGGTGTGGATGGTTTCAAAAATCTGAGATTGAGAAGATGTCCAACGAATGATTCTGATGAAAAGTTGAGGTATTCATGTCATGGTTTCGGTTTAAGTGTGTAATTTACTGTGTTCTGAGGTTCTAGTTCGTTATTTCCTGCTTTATTTTGAGGGTTTTCTCCTCTTCTGCTTTACACGGCCTCCCCTTCTTCTTGTCCCGCCTCCTGTAATTACCCTGTCTTTCACCCGTGTCTTATTAACCTTCCCTTGTGTATTTAAGTCCATGTGATCCCCTCTTTCTTTGTCGGTTTGTCGTGTTTCAAAGTGTGCCTTGGTTCCAGTGTCTCCTGTGCGTCTTGGACTTATGTTTTTTGGACTTTCTATTTTTTGCCTCTCTCTCTCTGCACTGAACCTCTCTGCCTGCGACGTCTGCTTTTGGTTCCAAAGCCCTTGTCTCCTAGTGTTTCTGGCACAAGCCGTGACAATTCATTGGCACTGTTTGGAGAAGGCAATGGGTAATACATAGATGTAGTATCTTGGGGGGGATCAAATGCTTTCCCTGATTTTACTTGATTTTAATCGATTGTTCTTTGTTTTTATTTGTTTTATTTGCTTGATTGATTGTCTTTTGCTAGTTTTATATTTTGCTCTTATTGCATACTCTATTGAGTTTTTATGATCTCCTTGTTATGTAAAGCACTTTGTAACATGGGTTTAGAAATAAAGGTTATTAAAGGATAACATTAATAATCAAATGTGCCGGTCATTAATAAAAGTAGTAATATTACTGTACTACACTGATCCCTTGTGTCTAAGATGCTGTACTTTTTGTTTTGCTGTTCAAGCAAATGACATGTCTATTATCAGGCCACATGAAGCTGGTTTACAATACAGGGCAGTTCTTTATATTTGTGCTTGTGCTGGTATGCCTTTAGGTGATGTGGCAAAGAAAGAGAGGGACAAAAATGGAAATTAGGAAAACTAGAATTACTGCCTGGTTGTATGACTCCGCACACAAGAATAGGACTGACAGACTTATGGGTGTGCAGGCTTCCAAATGTATATATGGATGGACAACCCGAGAACGTAATGTCTTCAGCCATGCTATCACCGGTGCGGAGGCATAAAAAGACAAGTTAAGCTAAGTTAACCTAAGGGGAGGTACATGGGCAGGTAAAGATTCAGCGGTAAAGGGAAAGGAGAGGGAAACAAGGGTAAAAGAAAGGGAAGAGTAAGCGTAACAACTAAAAAGAGGGAAGAAAATGGGAGAGATAGGAGGATGGGGGGAAAAAATCCAAGAAGAAAGAATGAAGATATTTAAAGATATTTAAACAAGGAGGAGAGAGGGTAATAGGATCAGAATCAGGAAAGAGTGAATTGAATCTATAAGGGGTTGAAATCCCTAAACAAAAATATGTTGCTTTCTTACAGTGCTTACTTTCTGTCCACACAATGCTAAATGACAAAAGAACACACGGACGAAGAAATCCCATCCGTGCAATTGGCTGAAACGAATCATCTGGGGCGAAACTGTTCACCTCTTACAGCGCCCTTGACAAGAGGCTCTTTAATGATGTCAACACACACACACACACACACAGTTTCAGGGTCTACACTGGAGTCCCAAGCAGTAATCAAATGTTGCCCTTGCAGGGTTTTTTTCCCCCCATGTTTCACAGAATGGGTCTTACATGTAACAATCAAAAACAATCATAATCTCATATCCTGTATCTAAGGCCTTTTTTTTAAATCTTCCTGGGTTTAAACAGTACATGACAGGAGGAGAAACTACTATGATGAGTGTGGCAATCTGCCAAATTTTAATTCAAACAATGACAGAAAATAAAGACAAATCTTTGGAGTTTTATTCAATTTCAGTTTTGTTTGACGGTTTCACAGTGTCCATTTCTTTGCCACTTACTGCATCTGAGTCTGAGTCACGTTGGCAGTAGAGGGCACCAAGATGCTCCCAAGCTAGATGGGATATAAAATCCAGTTCTGGATCTGGGTCTGCCCCTGGGGTCTGGAGGTATCCATATCCGATTCCAGCCAAGCATATATATATATATTATAGTTATATAATATAGTTATAGAGATACACGGGGGCCTGTTGTGCAAACACATTGTGGAGTTTGCTCATAACAATTTGATTTGATTTTTAAAATCTGCCTTGGTAGAAACAAATGGGATTGATGGGAATTTAGCATCTAATTCTTCAAAATGCTGCTGTGAAAGAACAGTAAAAAGTAGGCCGATGTATTTAAACAAAAGAAGATAAGACAAAAAAAACGTTCTATTTTAAACAACCCCCGTGGCCATTTGCGTATTGATTTCTGGGTTTATGAGGTGCACTTGATGGCACTGTGACGTCCCTGTCGGCGCTCACACGCCATGCGATACAAAGCGATGTAGATGTCCGAGTTTCCATCAACACGTGGTAGATGTTTTTTGTTACGTGACACTTTCAGTACAAACATTTACCCACCAGTGTGGCAGAAAGCCTTGTGAGATTCACTCGCCTAAAGGGAAACCTGCCGGGTGTTGAATGCACTCAAGTTGCATTGAAGACCCACTCAGATCCAATCCTTCAAACCACATTTGAAGATACAAATGGCCTTCTTTTGTGTATGTTAATGTGTCCTGAGCCACACCGAAGGAGTGCCTACTCAACTGACATGTTTCGTAAGTAAACATGAAACACACTGTCTTGATTTCCATTTGGCTTACTCTAATGAACATGTCACTTACTTGCCAAGATAAGCAACACATGTTTGCAAACAAACTCTGAACTGATTTTTCCATTGAACTAGTCCCAAGAACCCCCTAAAAATTAGGCAATTTTGAGAACTGTTGAGCGAGGAAAAACTGAATAAAGTTTGCAAAATGGCCATGGCAAATTCTAAATAACCTGGGCCTCATTGTGAATTCAGCATTAAATTAAGTTGTTTCTTTCCCAGCAAAAAAACCCCAAAACCCACAAGTTTGTTGCAGCATTGCGGCTACTCCGTGCTCAAAAGTGTGTCTGCCCACAGCAGCTGTTTGAACACATCTGTTCAGCTAATTTCACCATTCACCCTAAACTTTTGAGAGAGGAAAAAGAAACATTTCACTGATGGTAAAAATGTCCAATTTTACAAATACAGTAAACAGTAACCAAGATAGGCTACTTCTTTGTCACCTGTGGAGAAAGTTCCCAGACTCCCTTCACAAAGATAGTGTAGTTTTTTTTTTGACTTGTTGCGTTAGGAGAAACTTTATAAACTGTGGTAAATGCTGTCGATGAGAAAAATCTTTATTATAAGAGCCTTCTTGTACATTTAGCAAATGTTATACATTAAGGTACTTCTTCCTTTGTGTAAAAAGTGTGTGGCTCTGTCTAATTGTATTTTTTTGTGTTTGTTATGTTGTATGCCGTTGAATTTACCCAAAATAAGAAAGTAAGAAAACAAACACAAGAGTAGCAACAACTAGCTGTCAAGGCTCACAGTTTAAAGGATGTAGATTACAGACGCACAGCTTTTTAACTTGATCGTATGAGTCTCTGCTTTATGTGAATGGGATTCATTTCTCTAGGCTAAATTGGATAATTGCAATTATTACTTTACCCGTTTCTCAGCTTTCATCTCGACTGGAACAACCATGTCAGTGATTTTTTTTTTTCCTCCCCCAGACTCCATTTATCCATTTGTTGTTCAGCAGTAGTATCAAAGGTGATTTGATAATACTTGTGCTTTCTGGGGAGAATCCATCTTTGCAAATGGCCTGAGTGCCAGTCCTACTGCCCGACTGGAAATTAATCACACCATTTTATTTTCCGCTAAACCTGCTGAAGGCCAAGTTGTTGCTGAGGATGTGCTACATTACTTTATCAAGCAGCTGAGGAGATGGGGTTCAGTTTTTATTGGTTGCCCTTTCCAATGCCACATTGAACTTTCGAGTGAACATTAGTCAGTGTTGGAAACCAATTTGCCTTAAGGCACAGTTGACCAAATAACCCCTCATCTCACCTTAATCTGTAATTTGGGTGATATGTTATTGCCCTTGTCACTGTGTACTTTTAAGTCTGTCCAAAAGGTTGTGTTTTTTTTTATAGTGGACGATAAGATGCAGTTTGCTCTGTCTGAATGCAATCTGGTCACCAAGGGCGAATGTTTTGTCAGTACGAAGAGTCCTAACAAGAAGCCTGGCTTGGCTCTGATTGGAGCTACTGCTTTGAGAAATAACAAGGCACTTTTGGCTGCCATCACTCAAATAAAATACTTCCCTGAAGAGCGGATTGGACACCGGCTGCTTCTGCTTGATTGCCGGTCATCAAGTCCCTCCTTGGTAAAGGCATCTGCAGTTTTGTTTTTTATTTATTTATTTGAAATTTCTTTGTTTGTTTTTTTTGACCTGCTAGCATCAGACCATCAGGCTCTCAGTCAGTCTGTCCAACTCTGGTCAGAATTCTTCTGAAATTTACGATGGACATTCACAGCCATGACATTTTATGAAGGTGTCCTTCAAAGACAGGTGCTGTAAATATTCATGGTCCCAGAGGATGACCCTAGTATCTTTGGTGACACCCTGAACTTTTTAGAAGTGCCAATCCTTGACCAAAATTTATACTTGTACAATGTACAAAACAATAAGATGGAGGTGATGTGGGTAGCTTACCAGGAAATTTTGGGACCACATTATTGCAGCCAGGTTTAATCTTTTCTATTGTTTCCACTCCAATATGTCAATGTTGAATCCAGTACTAAATTCACCCAACAAATTGGAAGCTTTCAACATTTGCAAGTAACTTAATTTATTAATAAATAAAACTCAAAGATTCAAGTAAAATCTGTAATTACCTTTCGTTGAGGTCTAGACTCTTATGCATGTGAATATTTACAACTCCTGAAATTGATGACATAGCAAGAAGCTAGAAGCTAGCAACTTTTTTTTTCTCCACTCTGTTGGTCTTGCAGGGCTGCAAACACACAGTTAAATTTTGAATTGCAACCCGTTCTCATACCAATGTTTTGTCATGCTCCCCTCATGTTTTATCGAGACACACAAACCTTTGCCATCGCCGGCCGTCACGTTAAGCCTTCCCTTATGCACAACAGGCCCTTTGGCGTCCATGGCTGACGCGCCAAGCCTTCCCTTCAGCATCTCTGGTTGACACGCAAAAGCTTGTGCACCGCGCGTCTTATCCTGACACACAAGGCCTACGTTACTTTGGTTAAGTCTAGGCACAAATCATTGGTGCGGTTTGGTTTAGGCTAAAAAAAATACGCGGTTAGGTTTAGGAAAAGATCGGTGAACGGAAACTCCAGTCTCCTGGGTGAAAGTCGTGTGTGTGACCCTCCACTCAACCCCCGACCTCCACCCCTCTCTGGAAAGTATGTCGTGCTACGTCATCTGTTCAAGTCGTCAGAAACTGATGCAGACGGCTTTACATTGCAGGTACATTAAACCATTGTGCCCTCTAATTGGTCAGGAGCTATAACCGCAGCAGGAGGTCCCGCCTCAGGCCGCTGCTAATTGGCCACCTGCTGCGAAGCTCGATGCGCTATTGGTGCAAACTAGGAGTCACACTGGTGCATCAACAGGTGTGCATTTCCCTTCAGCATCTCTGGTTGACACGCAAAAGCTTGTGCACCGCGCGTCTTATCCTGACACACAAGGCCGACGTTACTTTGGTTAAGTCTAGGCACAAATCATTGGTGCGGTTTGGTTTAGGCTAAAAAAATATGCGGTTAGGTTTAGGAAAAGATCGGTGAATGGAAACTCCAGTCTCCTGGGTGAAAGTCGTGTGTGTGACCCTCCACTCAACCCCCGACCTCCACCCCTCTCTGGAAAGTATGTCGCGCTATGTCATCTGTTGAAGTCGTCAGAAACTGACGCAGACGGCTTTACATTGCAGGTACATTAAACCATTGTGCCCGACACCAAAGGGTATACCTTGTGCGTCTAGATGAGACGCGGGGGCGCCGTGACAAAACGCTGATAGCTGAGGAACTGAGGGTTGAGAAATGGCTAGGAATCGTTGAGGGATCCAGAAGGAAACATCTGGTAAAGTTGATATGAAAGTGTATGTGTGTCTGCTCGTTGGTTTACGTGTGTGCACATGAGGGTGCATACTGAAAAACTGCGCTCCTGCTGATGCAGCAACAGTTGAGCTAAGATATGAGTGATCCTGCTAAAGGCTCTAATCATTTATTATTATGTCACATGTAGGGGGGGCTATGTTTGTGTTATGTTTGTGTGTACGTGCTGTTGTGCACTTGCTGTTTATGTCTCTTTAGTTTTGCATGTATATACTGTTCCTCACAACACATACCTGTGTGTGAGAGCCCACAGTGTACACATCGTGTGTGCAGCAGTGTAAGAACAGAGTTATCGCTGATATAAATCAAGCCCTCTAATTGGTCAGGAGCTATAACCGCAGCAGGAGGTCCCGCCTCAGGCCGCTGCTAATTGGCCACCTGCTGCGTAGCTTGATGCGCTATTGGTGCAAACTAGGAGTCACACTGGTGCATCAACAGGTGTGCATGTTATTGTGTTATTAAGGTGTGTTGTGTCACAATAGTGATAGTGATAACCATCCCTCATAATTACCATACGCCAAAAATGAAGTCTTCAAATATTGTTTGTCGAAACCAGCATTCCAGAACCAACACATATTCATATTGCAATGATACATTACATACATACATACACAAGTTTAAAGGTGGACCCAGAGGATGTTTAATATTTTTACTGCATTACTATTACTTCATTCAAACAATACTACAGAAGGGACTACTTTTCAGATAGCCTGTGTGTAAAACAAATTGCATTAAGTTTGATTTTATTTCAAAAGATATGGATATCGTGAAGTTCCAGTGCAAAGAGGATGGCCAGTTTACTCAGTGTATTACAGCGTATAGATTGATAAATGCACTTCTGACACACTGGCCCTGTTTTTGTGTGTTTGCTGTACATTTTGTATTTGTACATTGCCTTAATGTGTGTGGAAGAAACTTTTTTTTCATGGTATGTTTGTAAACAAACCGTTACAAACCGGCTTGCCTGAAATTGCTCCCAGAGGAATGAATAAAGTATTTTGAACCGGATTTAACGGAAAATTGTTGTTGGATAATTATTTTGTTGATTAATAAATTGATTTATACTTAAACAACAGATTTTGTTTATGGTGACATGTATTGTGAGTTGGGGTGCAGTCCTCTACAATACTCAGGAGTCCGGTTTGATGTTGTCAATTAAATTATCCCAGAAATAATTACAAATAACTCAGAAGCAGTGAAAAGTGAACTGTTTCCTGATTTGGACACTGAATAACGTCCTGTCTGAATGCACAAGCAGCAGAGACAAAAGTAAAATAAGGACAATGTAAAGGGTAACCATCCATCACAGCCATGACAAGAGCCAAAAAAAAAAAAAAAAGTTTAATTGAGGCTAAATTCCTTTAAGAGAAACTACATTTAATCAGTTTCAAAACCCAGAGTGAGAAAGGTGTACATACCCCCTGATCCAATTACTTATTTACTGCAATCTAATCAATTAACAAAAGGCCATTCTCACCTTCCCACAGAGCAGCTAATAAAATCGAATCAATCATTTTTTTTTCTGTCTTCATTAAGCATTAATGAATGTTTAAACTGTGGTGCGTCTCAAGGCTCCAGTGTGTGTGTGTTTTTTGTCATCTGTGTGACTGACCTGTGTTTGCGTGTGATGAGCTCAGATCAATGCCTCCAGTCAATTAGTGGTGTAACGATTTCATCAATGCGCACTCCGTTAGGACCATCATTACTTCAAGGCAATTTATGATGCCACCGTGTGTGTGTGTGTGTGTGTGTGTGTGTGCACGCCCCGTTTGTACGTCTATGCGGTCATTCATGTAGACTTGTGTGCGTAGGGTGTGTAGTAGGTGTGTGTCCATAGTGTATGATGAATAGAAAAAGGTGCAGCAGATCTATGACATCGTTCTGACAATAACCAGTGAAGGAAAAAATGACCTTGCGTGTGTTCTGCAGATAGATCGTTGGATAATGAAGTAAACAGTTTGTTTTTTATAACTGGTTAAACTATCCTTTCTACTACTTTCTACTTCTACTACTACATCAGTGTACTAATATGCTCACAATGTCAAGTCTAACATGTTTATAATGAGCAGATGTTTACCAAGTTCAACATCTTGGTTTAGCATGTCGGCTAAAATTTGCTAATTAGCACAAAACACACAGTAAAGTACACAAATGTGTGCACCAGACAAATCCACCCAACAGTTGTACAAATGTACATGTATATCTTCTGGTGTCAGTCGGATACATGGTCTGGACTACATGGATATCTGTACCAAATTTTCTGCTAATCCATTAAGCAGATTTTGAGAGATTTCGCAGGGTAAATGCAAACTTTGATTATTGATAGTGCTGGAAGAAAGTCATGGGATCACCAAGAGAAGCTGTTGAGATAATTCAGTGTGGGCCAGGAGCAAGAGACTGACGTTGCAAATCATAAAGCCATGCAGCTTTTGTGGCTAAAAACCCTAAATTTAATCATTCCCTTTGGCTTATAATCATTTATGTACTGTAGGTTTTGTAAAATGAATACAAAACATTTATCTTTTGAGGAAAAATCTGTCAAACTTGGATTCAATTCAAAGGACAAGACTGCAGAATTTCTGTACAACAACCATCATATTGGGATCGTGCTAGAGATGCTCTACCTTCTGTGAGCCCGGCCTGTCCACCCTCCCTCTTCACAGTAGTGACAGGTTGGTGTGTTTACCGAGGAAAATACAGCTCCAATCCGCTGTATCGGCACCGCCGCCGGCTTTTTGTTATACAGACACACCCAGAGCTACACATGATGCAGCATTTATGTTTGACTCGGTCATGCTTAAACCTTACCAATGCCAACAACAAAGGCAACCAATCAGAGGCAGAGTAGGGAGGGTCTTGCAAGAAAACCCTGCTCATCTCTGTTTGATCTCAGCGAAGGGAATAAGTGGGTGGGGGCACTGATAGACATGTGAGGGGTACATGGATTTGGAATAATGATCCACCATAAAATCACTGCATGACATTCTGTGAAGCAGCAGCAGGAAACAGACTGTGGGACCACCACACCCGGTAGGCACGAAGTGCCGCCATGACGGTGGAGAAGCTTCACTCGTCCTCGAGCATGCCCCCTCTAGGCATTCTGTCTGTTCCTACATTGAGGGCTCTCAAGGAACAAATATGGCGATCAGCCCACAGCAGGAATAAAGGCTGGGCAGACCTTGCCCCCCCATCTATTCAGGTAGCTTACCACTATAGCGTTGTCTGACCTCATCATGCCATGGACTGCTCTAGCGTACTGCCACAGCCAGCCAGGGACACACATGGGGTGACGCCCTTGATCAGCAACAAAAACGTTCTTGTATAACATTTGTTTACTACAAACTGTTACTTCGTGCACAGCGGTTACATTACATTTGTTGCTGAAAAATTCCAGGTAAACAAAAGAGCCAAAAAGATAAGCCTAGGGAAACAGTTACTGTGGATAAAGATATGAAGGAATCAGCCTTTTAGGAATGTGCAGCAAAGAGGAAACCATGGAAAGGGTGCTCTGAAAGGTTTTTGTTCAAATGAAGCAGCACAACACACGTGGCATTGCTTTGGGAATTCACTGGGCAAATGCCACCTAAAAAGTACAACAGTAGCAGCGTAGAGGTTAAAGAAGCAGCCTCGTGCCAGGAGGGTTTTCAGTTCTAAAATTCGTCAACAAGATGGTAAAACATGGGTGGTGAAAGAGGATCAGAAAGCTTGCTGCTGCGATAAGCCAGTTTCTCCAAAGAAAGTAAGTCCTGCTTACAACTTCTGCCAATGTGCCCTTGAGCAAGCAACTGCTCAACTGCTCCAAGGAATAGGATTCTGATGATTCTTCACCATGGGAATTTAAATGGCACTTTCATAGGTCATTTATTACAGCATGTAATAACTAACTGTTGGGACCCAGCAGAGACCAGACATTCATCCACACACATATACTGTTTATTGAGTGTATATCTATGTGTGTATTTTTTTTCAACTGTAGTGGGGGTGGAACACTGTTGGGATCCCAAGGGTTCTCTGTGAAACAACAGCCTTTACAAGGAAAAGATACCCATTGACAATGTGCCTAGGGACACAGCGGGCCGATGATAAGACACCTAGTGAGCCACACATGAATGATGTTCTCATGGAGTGTTTGATTTCACAGGAGGTGGTACATTTGAGCACCAAAAGACCAAATACACATAGAAAGGCAGTAAGGATGATGGATCCCAAGATTTATCCTTGATATTAAATGACTGACTTACATGATGTATGTGCACATATATCCAGTATGTTCATTCCATCAGCTGTGGCCAAGTACTTTTGTTTAAGGCAGTGGTTCTCAAACTTGTACTGTTGTTTGAGGCACTGAAGCATTCATTCATTGCTTTTATCTGGTCAAGCTCTCATACACATCACACGACACGATAAAGAGCACCGGAAAACTGGAAGTGTTTTAAATAGTTCAGTAAAACAAAAAAAAATCATCAACGAACTAATCCTAAGAAATTTAAAAATCCCCACGTAAATCAAGTATGACAGGGAATAATCGAATTACTCTTTTAAGGACTTTTCTATGATCACAAGCGGTTTAGCTAACTAGTTGTCGTTTCGTGCATTAAAATGGTGAGAAGTGTTTAAGTTGTTTGCCTATAAGTGCCTATAACTGACGTCTGTAGTCATAGCCTTCTTCACTTTACCTCGTCTACAGAAGGTTCATATTGGAGGTCGACCAATAGTGGATTTTCAAAGGCCAACATACGTAAACTGATTGTAGCAGGTAAAAGCCAATAACTCATTCATTTGTCGAAAATCTTCAACTTAATTAGAAACCGGATAACTGTTGAATTGAACATCTAAATATCAAAGTAATAAATACTAAAAAATAAATAAATACATTAATCTGAAACTGAACATCCAGCTCAAAGTAATGAATAAATAAATATAGTACTGGTCAAACCAACTGTAAAAAAAAAAAAAAAAAAAAATCCAAATGGGAGCAATAATTAGATTTTGAGCTAACATTTTCACTCAAGGTCAGTTTGCCCAGAGTTCCACCGACACTGTTTGTGAAACATCTCATCAGCACTGATTCAACGGCCAACTGGTCTACCTCCAGCTGTTGTGTTATAGGCTGTTAGATCTATCCATTCCTATCGCGATCGTTTTATCGCCCTGCCTTCGGGGGCAGTATGACAAATTAACAATTTCTGCAACATCAAGGTAAGCAACGAATTGCCATTATTTGAGAGGCAAACAAATGTGTGTTTGAAATGAAAGCTCGGTTAGCTTAAGTTACTGAAGTAAATAGGGCTGGGTAGCAGTCGCATACTGTTTGAGTGCCGCTATGCAGACATCAAGCTGCTTCTTCTTATTCGCAATAAGAGGACTGTCAGCTCACCTCCGAGCCCTTGCTCTTTAAGGGCCCACACACGGTCAGCGGTAAAACCGCTCTGCACTCTTTAGGAAAACAGTGGAACAGCTAGGGCAAAGCGCTACCCCTTGGCGTGGCGCACCGCTCAAAATTGCCCACAAGCACTGCACTCAAAGTTCAAATCATTTCAATTCTGACCTCAGTTGCTGCTGACCTTTTGAAAGTGCAACCAATGTCATAACAGCTGAGTGTGTCACGGCCAGAAGCAACGCACACAAGCAGGGAAGGTTGGTAAACCTTTTAATTTTAATACTAGAAAACTACAGTCTGCAAGTTAAACACTTTTATCACAACTTCCTTCCTTTTCCTAGTGGAACCATACACTGCTGAAACAAATTCGATGGTGTTGATGTCGACCTTGTGCGTCAGGATAAGACATGCGGGACGTGAGCCTTTGTGCGCCCAGAGACATTAAAGGGAAGGTCAGCCACGGACACCAAAAGGCCTGTTGTGCATCAGGGAAGGCTTAACAACGTCGGTATGTGACGACCTGGGATGAGAACGGGTTGGACTGTTACGGTGCGTCACTTGATCAAAATGTATTGTATTTCCGTTGTGTATGCAGGAGGTTTCCAGCTGTGTATATGAAAGTATGGAGACTGAGACGGCCCCTGAAGTAATCCCTGGTATTCTACGACAGATTGGGAAATCCTGTTCTAAGACATTCCCTTGACAACAAGGACATCCTCTGATCCGTCTTGCAAAAGTTCAGGTCGGTGCACTTAAGTACAGATGAAGCACAAGACATGATGAGTGAAATGATGCCAATGGACGTCTTCCAGTCTTTGTGTGACGACACGCACACAAATATACCAAAATAAATGTTACAGTGTGGGTGGCATTTAAATTAATGACATGGAAATATATTAGGAATAGCGCAGCATCTTGAAAGTCCACTTGACATTTGCAGCCTGATGCGGGAGATCTCTGATGTCAGACTGGCATTACAACCATGTTACTTCTTCAAAAATATGGGTTTTTTTTATTTAAAACTTTCCCATCATTTTTCTTTTCTAAATGTCTTTTTTTGTCAAAATGGCAGTTCATTCTCTAAATTAGACAAAATCGTGCTCTCTGCACTGCAATCTATGTTATTCCCACCCACCACCATTCAAGCCGCGCTCCCTCTCTTACACATATTTGAGAAAAGGAACATGTAGGCCTAAATGGTGAATGAGACAGAAAAACGTAAAAGGGAATGAAAACATTTTCTGACATATCTCTTATATAGTAACTCTGGCACGCTACCTGTGTGCACAGCAGTTTTTAACCTGTATCTTCTGCCACACTTCTTGCTGTTTTTATTTATAACTTTTAACATAGCATCAGATGTTATTTATTGTGAGTTTTATGTTTCCCGGTAAGGTTAGCCTGCCTAGTCCAGTGTAACCATCTTGTTTTTAGCTTTGGAAGCTAACTAACACAACGGGGACTGCAGGTACTGGGCCAAGCCGAGCTACAATCTGCTAACTGAAAACTAATCTCTGCAGCGGGACCACTTGTTGGTCCCGTGTCGGGAAGTTTTGCTGCTTGCTGCACTTCTGCGGATCACATTCCATCACGGACCACTCGCCCAGGATATGATGTTGTGCATGTTGGCTGCAAGGACATTTCCAACCAGTCAACTCATGCCCCCCTTTACGGTGTGCGATAGACAAGTCTTTATCAGCGGACCCAGATCTTTTAATTTCGAGCAACATGTTTCTGGTGCCACTCACATGGGTGGTCATACACTGGACCTTGTTTTTTATCTGGGAATGGATATTGATCTAATCCACTGTGAGGACCCGTGAGTTTTAAATTCAGTCTTTAAATGAGTATTGCTCCACATCACTGGACTCAGTGGCACCTTTAAAGTTTAGGACTAGGACTATACGTAACTCTCTCTGTGGAAGACAGACTGCCGCTGCCTGAGGCTACATCTACACTAGCGTGTTTGCTATGTTTACGCCTAGCATCCATACTCGCACGCAGAAATGTAGGCTTTCTGAAACAATGACACAGACACCCATGTTTGCTTCCTGATTGGGTCTTATCAGCCACTACATATCCTTCCCTGATTCACCACACCCCTAACATATTACGCTTTTCCGGAAGAAAACGAAGATGTCAGCCTTGACCACCAGTGGTTAATTCAACATGGATAATGAATTACAAGCGTTGCTGATCTCGTTGTCTATGCTAGCAGCTGTTGTGCAGTTAAATTCTGCAATTTTTAAAGCTTCTACTGCCTACATGTGCAGAAGGCAAGCTATTATTTGAGCAACTCCCATGCCCAGCAGTTATCAGCCATGCATAGAGCTGGACAAGGAAGACATAATGCCTAGTGTGAGAATTTTACCAGGAATGGCAAGAAACTTTTGAATGTCCAGATGGACCCAGATCAACCTCAGTGAAAGACTTGCGTCACCATGTGGACGGAACAATTGAGAGAGCATGCATGTTGTATTACCCGAGTGACAAAATAAGACTATTTGCTAATTAATTTGGACTTTGGACCAATGGTTTCGTTTTTATGCATCGATGTTTAAAACTGTGTTATGTTAGTATATGACAGCTTTTGCTGTTAGTGTCCTTCTGTTAACATTTAGCAACTACAATGTATTGTAATCATACATTAAAGAGAAAGGGTGATTCGGTTGTAAAGCAAATACAATTCAAATTCAGACGGTGCTGAAACGCTTGTCTGGACCGAGAAAGTTTTTGTTTTAAAAATCTGTTTTAAAAAGAAGAATGTGTTAGCATGGGTGTAGCCTGAGAAGGAAATGTCACATGTTCAACCCGGCAGCACAGAAGATCTATACAGTCGGCACAGTTTGTGTCAAAGTTTGTCAAAATTAGCATATGAATTCTTGAATTATGACTTAAAATTGGTTTAATAGGTCACAGTGACCTTGCTCTTTGACCTCCGACCACCAATTTCTAATCAGTTCATCTTTGAGTCCAAGTGAATGTTTGTGCCACATTTGAAGAGATTCTGTCGAGGTGTTCCTGAGATATTGTGTTCACAAGAATGGACAGACGTACGTAGGGAGGTAGGAAACATAATGCCTCAGGGCCACAGCTATCGCCAGTGCGGAAGCATAAAAAACACTCTGGATAAGTCCGAACAATCTGCAGTTTTAAGCATAGCGATGAAATGGTGGCCTTCGTATGTAGGTACAGGTTTACCATGAGATCAATCAACATGATAATATGTTAAATATTCAGCAGTTGTCCGATTGGATTTCTTTTACTCTATTTCCATGCCTGCAAAAATTGTGTACAATAAATTCCTAGAAGACAAAAGTTTCATCGGCATCAAAACCAAGCAGAGGAGTCGCTTGAAGCTTTGTGTCACATCCTCTGTCACACGATTGACACAGAGGTCTGAAGGTGTGAAGGACAACTAAGATTAACAGTCTCTCTCTCTCTTTCACTGTCCATCCTTTCTCTCCTCCCACCATCCCTTTATGTCTACTGTGCACTTGTCTTTATTCCTCCCTTTCTTTGCGCTCCTCTCTCCAAGTCCAGCTTAGGTGGATTAAGCCACCAAGGCCCGGTAAGATTAATTTCTTTTTTGATTTCTATTGCTCTTTCTTTTCATCTCTTTCCTGTTTCTTTCTCTCTGTATCCGAGCAGGCTCGGCCTTAAACCTCTAGCTGGTAGAGGAATTAACCAATCCACTCTTCGTGTTCATCATCCCAGGACAACACCAGCCATTCATATGGACATAAAAGCCTTTGCATATATCAAAGCCCAAACATATAATGCTCATTGAAATATATGCCACAAATTTAACTGTCTGCTCCCAGACCACTAATCCCTACTTTGTCTCTTGTCCTACTTTCTCTCTTGCTACTTGTCTCCACCTCTGTCCAGGTTCAGCCAGGTGAGGTCAGCTGACAGGCGTTCTCTACTTTACAAAAAAGATTAAGAATAGCCTGACAAGTCAGGAAAAAAAAAATCCCACAACTTGATCTAAGCGAGAACAGAATGCTAGAAGTTTACTTTTCTTTTTTTTTTACACAATCTAAGTAAAGTTTCGACAACAAATGACAGAAACAGGGTAAATGAGCACGTCTCGGTTTAATTTTTTAGTGGCTGTCACTCTTAATTTCACCAGATTTGATTAAGTTATGTAAAGAGAGTGTGATGCACTAAAGTATACATACAGTAGCCATAATTTTACTGTCAGCACTCGCATTGATTTCACATCGCACTTAGCTAATCAAATAGTGTGCTAACACTGTTGCACGGTATTCTGGGCCTTATTTTATGAGTACATAATTTCCTAATAATTCCCAAGGAAATTTCCTGCAGAGACCTCGCATGACTGCTGCGGCAACAGTCCTAATGCAGTAATGAGAAAGTAGAAAATACCTGGATGTCTTTCCATGTCTATATGTACTGTATATGGTTAGCACAAGTAGAAATCCAGCTTAAGGTACAGCCAAAAACAACTTTCCGCACAACACCACAAAAAGTGCAGCATGAAAGAAAAATGCAGCATAATCTCACAAATGATCACACTATCACAATTATACACACCTGCCAGCCATTCAGTCCAAGTGAATGTATCTTTAGGTGGCCTTCAGTTTAAGATGATTATCAACTTGTGGGTAACATTAAGCATTTTGTGCTTTTATGGTTGCAACATTATTGTCTTTAGTGCACAACAGGGAGTTTCTAAAAGTGTCTAGAAAGGGATGATGACTGTTTTGATAGTAACCAATGTAATGGATTACCTGTCTGATTACTATGGGGGAACTTAAGTCCATTTTTAAAGGATTGCGAAAATAGTACTCTTGGTCAATGTACTTGCTTCTAATTCTTTACAGAAATTGTTTATAGGTTTAAGTTGTGATTGTTGCATTTTAGCTAAATATTGTGTATCAGTCAACTGCAGTATGGTCATGTTTGTATTGTGTTGTTACAATGTTTATGCTGCCCTCTTGGCCAGGTGAAAAAGAGATGAGATTCAGTTCCTCTCTATCGTGTCAAAGTCAAACATTTATCTCATCACAATGCGGAAATGAAGTCACGCATCGTTCCATTCTCTTTTTCTGCGTGTTTGCGTGTCAGTGTTGGTTATCTTATCAATAAAAGCACAGGAACATGTGGCAGTCCTGTTGGTGTTTGCTACGTGCTGTGTGTGTGTGTGTGTGTGTGTGTGTGTGTGTGTGTGTGTGTGTGTGTGTGTGTGTGTGTGTGTGTGTGTGT
>JBBPCS010024825.1:0-24054 GCA_037974645.1 Hollardia meadi
AGAGAGTGCAGATCAAACACAAAGTTTATGGGTCCTGACTCAGAATGTGCAACAGTGTATTTTGTTTGGCTATGCTTCTCAGTCCTCTGTGGATTATAATTTGGGTTTAGAACAACAGGGTTCTGCAAATGTTAGCAGCACGTGTCTCTACCATTTGCCATATTAAGAATTTAAAGAAACACACAGATTTTTTTTGTTGACAGTTTTTTATCTGTTGAACCCTTTCACAGGATAAATCAACTTTTGGGGAGCAGCAAGACTCCACAACAAAATCACATCAACCTTGAAGAACCAATTCTGTAAACATTAATGTTATAGTTTACCAAAGCCTTAAACCTGGATGACCAGTAACAACAAATATCATAACTTACCCCGAAAAAGGTCTCTTCCATTAGAGTCAGTGCAAACTATGCAAAATCAAAAATGGAAGTCATAAAATGTTTGATTTATATCTATTTATTCAGTGGTATTGCTGTTCAGACATCTTAGATCTTACTTGGTTTGTATTGACCTCAGTGCAAGAGACCTTCGTTGGTCAGCATGGATCATGTTTACTGCTAGTCTGAGAAGATTTCCTGCCATCCAGTGAGTTTGTATTTTCCACATTCTTCCTGAAATGGACAAATCAGTTTCCCGAAATGTCCGGGTTACAGAAGATGGCAATCAGTCCAGGATCAGGGCTATAAAAGCATATACTGTATAGCTGTAGCTGTAGCCACGAATTCCTCAGTGGTGGTACTCAGTCACTCTTCAGTGATAAAGAATGTGAAGAGCTCCAGAAAGAATCAAGAATGATAGAGCAAAACACAAAGAACGCACAACCCCGTCGTTTACATTCTGATGAACATCATTTCCATCTACTGTCCCCTTCCCACTCCCACTCACCTCCCCTCGTCCATCAACACCTCTGCTCCACCCTAAGATGCCCCAATTCAGCTGGAGACCTTGAGGCTTCCCCAATGACCTCTTCTCACCCGGCTCACACCTTCATTATTGGAGGACAGCTGAGAGAGCTGAAGGGATGGTCATGCTGGATCGTTCATGATGGATCTAAACAGCCCCAGGGTCATGGGGCTACCCTCTCAACAGACCCTGATGCCTTGCTGGAATTCATATAGCCTGCTCATGATTCAAAGTTCTCCACCCCTATTGATCCCGACAAACCTTCCAATTCAAGAACAACAGCTGACGATGATCAACCCACAGATATGTCTCCCATAGTCCTCTCTAAAACCACTTCAGTATCCCTACACTTCATTTCCCCTCAAGTGTATCAGGAAAGTGCCCCAATGCAGAGCCGTCAACATTGCACATTACTCCAGAGCAAGGCGAGTGTCCCGACTGTCTTCTTCTGCAAACACATGCAATACGAGACAAGTCCAAGCAGTTGAACCCTATCGTAGAGGCAGTGAGGAAGCAGTGAATGATACATAATCATAAACACAATGAAAGAGTGGTAAAGAAACAGAAAGTAGGACAGAGAACAGAAAGCCTCAAAGATTCAGGAGGCATCCACCCATCACTTGAGGGCCTTTCCAGTCAGGGCCCCGAGCCCTGGGTCAGCTGAGTCAGTGATCTCTTTTAAATCTCTTCTTAAAACATACTCTTACTGGAGAGCCTTTCCTGATTTTATTGGAGTTTTAATTCTTGTTTAACTTCTTGCTTGTAACCTGTTTTAAAATGTTTATTATTAATAATAATTGTTATTATTTTGCTGCCTTAGTGAAGCACTTTGTAACATCAATTTTGAAAAGTGCTCTATAAATATAGATTATTATTATTTTATTATTATCACTGACTCACTGGGCTTACCAGGACACTACCAGAACAGAGCTGCCATGGATATTATTAATAACACTTGTGCTTTAAAAAATTAACATAAAATAAATTGTCATAAAATAGAAGATTTTGACATTTCATGACTTCCCTTTTATAGAATAAGCAGATTTCATGCTTGACATGCTTGATATGACTTATCAACAGTGTAAAGGTATGCGTGTCCAGCATCTTCATTTATAGTGACCGCAACTACAAAACTCTCACAAACCAGGCAGCTCTGCAATATCTTGTCAGAAGTAGTTGGGATGGACAAACCCAACAGCAGCCCAGTCTTTAGCTGGATAAATCATCAGACTTCACTCCAGTACATTTTAATGGACACTATTCGATACATGATACCTGTTTGCTTGTGTAGAAGAAGACCTTTACACTTTGTTCACAACTTGCACAATTTTAATTAAAGGACATCTAAAGTCCATAATCATGTTTCAAATGTTATGTTTATATTTTTCATATATATTTATTCACCGCATGTTTATCCTGTGTTTTAACTTAGCTATAATACATTGTTTTAAACTGTTTTGATCTACATCTCGACACCACTGTAAATGATGATAAATGACACCTCAATGGTCTTCAAGGTAAAAGTTATTATTATTATTATTAATAATAATAATAATAATAATAATAATAATGTTGGCCTTCATTATTGTAAAACAGGACTATCTAAAATCAATGTGACAAGAGTATGAATTTCTTATGTAGAATGAAAAGACAGAAGTAGTACCCTGGGGTTGGTATGATTCTTAGATATGGCAACAAGATCATAAGGGAAGGTCATATTTGGTTTTTTCCTAAATCATAATATGAAACCCACATGAACCACGAGTGAAATGAAATAAAAATTATGTGCTTGAGAAACAAACAAATGGCGAATTCTCCCAGAGCACCTAATATCCGTGGCATCAGCTTGTATACACAATTCTGCAACACTACACAGAAGCTTGCTTTTACACTGAAGTTTTTATATTTTCTGTAGAAACACATTTCTCACACATTTTGAAAAATAAAATTCTTATAAAACATAACCAGACAATTTTATAACCTTAGAATAAATACAAATCTTGAATACAATATACATGCCTGGGATTTGTAAAATGAAAATACAGGCCTCACAAAAATGAATAATTACTTTCTCTACAGTTTTCCTACACAAACACATGCTTGTACAGAAAAGCTGTCCCAACACTAACCACAAAGTGCTGCTACACTGGTTTCTTTTGGAAACCAAAAAATTAAAACCAGAACTTCATGATCAAAGAATGAAAGTCAACAAGATATTGAGTCTGACAGTATCCAGTACATGACTTGCCACGGACACATTTCATGCAGAAAAGGTATGTGAGGTTTGGACAAGGCTGCACTCTCCTCAAACTATGTGTGGCTCTGCATGTGACACTCTAAAGACGTCCTCTGACCAAAGCTGCAGCTGCACTCTTGGCACTGATACGGTTTCCCTCCTGTATGTTTCCTCATGTGAACCACCAGGTTGCCTTTCTGTGTAAAGGATTTGTGACAGTCTTGGCACTGATATGGTCTTTCTCCTGTATGGATCCTCGTATGGTTGACCAGGTCTGACTTCTGGCAGAAGTTCTTCCCGCAAAACTGGCACTGATATGGTTTGTCCTCTGTGTGGATCTTTACGTGTCTTATTAAAGTCTTGGTCAAGGAGAAACATTTGGTGCAAAAAGGACACTTGTAGGGTTTCTCTGACATTCCCGCATCAAACTGTACAATGAGCTTGGTGGCTTTTCCTGAAGCTCTTCTGGGCAGGATATTTTTCATGTTGAGATGTTTGGGCTCCGTCTCGCCTTCACTCTGCTCACTTGGATTCACTGACAGTAGCGGCTGATAGTCTGTGGTGCTGTCTGATACTCCACCATCAGGTCCAGCTGGCTCTGTTTTAATGTGATCAACTTGGAATGCAGCCGAGGCGTCTTTATCTATATCGGCCACAGTTTGGATCTGGTAAAGACACAGGGGCTGCAGAGACTCCTGATCAAACTCACTTATATCATAGGGAGTGATAGTGAGTGGAAGTGTCTGCATGCCATTGTAAGATCCATCCTGTCCTGAGTCCAGTTCTGCTTCAATCTTACTGGCAGGTGTCGCTGACCTGAGGCACATCTCCGCATCAACCTCTTCACTAAAACACTGATATGGTTTCTCCTCTGTGTGTTTTAGGCTGTCAATAAGCAGACTGTCCCTCTGATCAAAGCTTTGGCACTTGTATGGTTTGCCGCCTTTGTGGATCCTGGTGTGAATGACGAACTCAGACTTGTGGCAGAAGTGGCGGTCACAGACCTGGCACTGGTACGATGAGGATTTGTCCTGCGGATGCTTTCTGATGTGTCGTACCATCGTTTTTTTGGAAGAAAAGCCACTCAGGCAAATGGGACATTTGAAAGGTTTCTTCACTTTGAGGACTTTCAAAGGCATGTTCAGGTCACACTCCTGTTTCACGTCATCATCTACAATAGCAACTAGTATCTCCTGGTCACTTTGATCATTTCCATTGGCAGGAGAGGAGTCTGGATGAGAGTTTTTCATGTCGGGACAGTCCTCTGTTTGCTCTGACGTGTAGTTTTCCGGTTCCCAGCGCACACTGACGTTCACACTGGCAGCAGGCTGCTGTTGATCAGACTTCAGATCTGTGGCAGACATCTGGGGAAAGTCTGAAGAAAAGGAGAGGACAACATTTATTTCATAGCCTTTCATGAGCTGGATTCCTGCAAGACAATTTTTAGGCCTGCGTTATATTCACTGCAACACATGCTGACGGCATATAATGTGTCCGCCAATACCCACACCCACTGTTGTATATGTGTATGTAGGCCCACAGTGTACACATAATCCAGCTGCCAGAGATGTGACAGAGGTGTGTCCATTAGGTCCATGACTGGAGAGTCTCAGGCATGGATCTTTTCATTGCATTCATTGTATTTATTGACATTTGAATTGAAATGTATTTTTAAATATGCAATTCATTTGTTTCTGACTTTGTCTTTACACATTCACAAGAAAACTACTTTTTTGTGTTTATAGTTAGAGTGAGGGAGGGAGGCGGCCTGTTAAACATCCATTCAGTCTCTCTGCTCTCTCTGATCACTGTTTAAATCATGTGTAACTCAGAAGTAACCATATTTGGACGAGAGGGTGGAGATGGGGAGGGTGCGTATTGCTATGCCTCTATCCTGATTGGATCTGACTGAGATGGGTCGACTGATAGTGAATTTTCAATGGCCAATACAATAATGATAGTATGTAGCAGGGAAAAAAACAAAAAGTTTAATCAGTCAATATCACCCCACTTCCACCATCAAGAACAATCTTCGACTTTATTTGAAAACGGATAAGTGTGGAGCTGAACATGTAAGCCAAAGTAATAGATACCCTAAATAAATATAGAAATGTGGAACTGAAAATATAAATTTAAAAAAATGTAGGTGCGAGTGATTTTTATATTTTGGAATGATAATTTTCCCTTAGTCAGTAATTCCATTTGAGAAATTGAGTGACGTAGCCTGAACACTGAACAGCCATCAGCCGATACCAGTCCCGCTATTGGCGCGATTTAATTGGGCTAAACCTATTAATCAGTCTACCTCTCCTGAAAACCCAGACATGTAATGGTAGTGACTTGTCAATCATAAGTTAGCCAGGCTCTAAAGCATACCCTGCTTTATCATCGATTTCACTCTACTTCATCCATGTTTTATAGTCAATAGTTTTAATACCATAAAGCTGCTGTCATTTACATAATTCTTTTCTTTTTCTGTTGTCAGACAACTAAACAAGTATGGAATTTGATCGTGTCTTCTAAACAGTATGTTGACCGGTAGTCATCACCAAGCTGCTGAGCTGCAGATAAATCATTATTTTATAATCATGACACTGTTAAACAAAACAAAAATACAGATTAAAAAGTAATGTTAGTAAAGTAAGTTACTAGAGTTACAGAGGCGTTTTATTGACAGCATCTGCAACATATCCTGAGTCTCCTTGAATCCCACCTAAAAATGATGCATTCCAGTGCAAAGACAGACTGGAAAATTAACTTCTCTAATCCAAAGTTAGCTTGTAAATACTGCTCTGCCCACGATCAAATCATTGACCACTGGAAAATACATCAACTGCTAAAAATGACACTGACCTCTACTATGGACAACTTCACACCTCAGACATTTGTGTGTTTTTTTTATTTGATATACATCACAATTTCCTTTGTAGAAAGCAACCCTGTGACAAACTGACCTTCACCATGTGACTTGGCGACATCCAGTAGTCTGCGGTGGTTGTCCACCACCCACTTTGAACAGGACATTTCCTCTTCATACTCTAGAATGGTTCTTTCCACAATCTTGAAGATCTCCTGGGCAGCTGCAGACAAACACTCACTGACGAGTGCTCTCAGCAGCTCTATCTTCGCCGTCTTCACCATTCTGTGGTGTTCTCGACAGCGAGAGTCCAGGGATGTGAGTGTTTTATGAAGTAGACATAAGCCCTCGAGCCTCCTCGTTACTCCTGGTCGCACCACAGCTCCACCTGAACTCTCTGTGTTCTCAGATCACACCTTGCTCTGTCCATGTCTGCAAACACAACATCCTGTTCTACTGGCAGGAGACAGCTTCCGATCGAGCCACAAGTATCAGGAGAGTGAACTGGATGTCTGGAAGATATTCAACAGTAATATTATGGTTTATTCAGATGAAAGACAGCTCTATCAAATCTGAGGGCGACACTTCTACGAGAATAAATGAATAAAGCTTTTTTTTAATCTCCATTTCAAATGAGGTACAATTTAATTCATTACACAAAGAAGCATCAGTCTGAAAGATTCAGGATCTTTTTTTTGGGATCATCTTAAAGTAAGGTTGTCAAAAGTATTGATAATTTTTCCCAATACCACGTTTAAAACAATACAATATCTGTGTTTGATAGTATCAAAAGTCCACAACCTGTAAAAAACAAACGAAAAAACTGATTTCCAATCAGATTTTCAACTGTGACCTTATAGGTTTTGGTCTATTACAGAGTAGAATAAGAGAAGACATTACTTTGGGCTCTGTGCAACTGAGATAGGCATTTTAGTGCGGTGCCGACGCTGACTCAGTTATTTTTATCATTTAAAATCCTGACCGTTGCTGGTTTTGTTCCATCTTTAAAAACTGGGACTGAAATGACACGTTGACTCAAGTCTGTCTCCAAAAATAATCTAACTTTATAGTGAAATTAATCAAACTTGTATTGTTTATTCCTGAAAAAGACAATGTGTATACATTATTGTCTTTCTCATGAATATTTATATAGGGAGAGCTGGGACAGACTGGCTGACAGGCTTTAATACACAGACTATGAGACAAAAAAACAAATATAGTGTAGATTAAGGTTTACTGGTAAACTATTAAAGTTTTCAGGTTGTGTAAAATACCAGTTTCATATAATACTCTGAAAATACTAACGTTATTGCCGACCAATACTACTGTTAGATTTGAAACCTAAGTGCTACTGGGTAGGCTGAAGTGTGTTTGATAGACCCATAGATGAGGCAAGAGTACAAGTTCAAAACGCAGAGCAGTTTTCTTCTCTTTCCATTTCTTTGTGGATTTCTTTATGAGTTTTTTTTATGTGTGGTTTAAGCTCTGTGCAATGATAAAGTAAATCAAATATTCTGTAAGGAATTCAACTTACATTACGAATTACCGGAGTTAGCCTTAGCATAGGAAAGCTAGCTAGCTTAGCTGCCAGTTCGTACAAACTTGTGACAAAATCAAACTGCTGACAAGAGAACGCAAGCTCTGGACTGCTATTTTCAGTTTGTCGAGGTACAGCCGGCTTGTCATGAAAGCATGAAAAGGTCCAGAGCTAATTAGCCAGTTATACGCTACGTACACACAGTTAGGGAGTCATAATGCTAAAAACATAGCTTACAGGGGGGCCCAGCTTCTTCTTCTTCGTCGGTTATCATTCATTGTACTAATAACAATACCGCCACCAACTGTTCAACTCAGTACACCTTTCGTTATACTGAATCCTCAACAGCAGGTGTACAAAAATAATCAATAGGTCGACACTACAAATTTAAATAATTCATTATTTCCATAGGTGAAATGTCTTTCATTATAACTATAAACAGAGTAGACTTTTTCACATGGTGTCAGCAACACTGCCTATACCAGGGGTGCCCAAAAGCAAGCACTTATGTATTTTATTGTTTGATAGTACCAGGATCTGATCTGCCCGCTGTGACACATTTAAAGAGCATTTTATCTCACAAAAACTAAAACAACATAAACAGCAATTAATATTGTAGTTTTTCAATTAATTCTTGTTCCTATGCATTTGCTTGTAGGGGTGGGTCGATCCCTAAACTATAGATACTAGGCTACCCATACAAAGTCTTGTTTTCAGTATCAATACTAGTATCAATATGATCAATTCAAAAATAAAATTGATCTCAAAATTGGTATTGATATCGGTGACCCTGGCCCTCGGCCTTGGCATCAGATTGAAACCAAAATTCTGTGGTATCGCCTGCCCCTAGTTGCCAGTTGATTAAAAATCATGAAACTTACTAAGTGAGCAGAGATGTAATTAGCTAAAAAATAATGGAAAAATTATTGAAATAGATTAAAATCAAGAATAAATGGTTGAAATAGCTAAAATCAATGAATAAGCAACTTCTAAAAGTAATTACTGGTTAAATGGTTAAAAGAGTAGTGAAAAGTATTGGATAGCTCAATGTTAAACTAGCTAGCAGCTAGTAATTGATAAATGTAAGGGGTACCTGAGTTCACCTGATAGGACAGGGTTAGAACCACTGCTTTAATGTGTATAGAATCTTAATCTGAGAATGTAAAGCTTCCCAAATTATATTTTAAAGCAAATATAGTTAATTCACATTCAAGGTTTAAATAGACATGGCATTCATAGAGAGTATTTATCAGCCCGTCTGAAAAAGAAATGATTAAACCACAAGGTACAGACTGGTACCATCATCTATTCTAATATTATCATCTCTTCTGTATGATGGTAAAATGCATGATTTACAGTTTATTTTGAAGTTTATTCTATGATTAGTTTGTTGACTGTAGGTTCATAGAACCTATGTACATTCAAGCCCATGTACATATTTTGTGCACCAGATGGTGCTGTTCACCTTTCATAGTTTCTGTATGAAGCAACATTTTCACACCCTGAGGTTACTCTGTGTTCCACATAACTGGTAAACTCGCAGGTTGTTTTAATACACCCCAATTAAACTGAGCACTATCAAATGTTAAGGATGCGTTCAGGGCTACAGTGTCCAGAGGCAATAATTGGTAGAAATCCACAGAAAGTTAATCAGTAAAAAAGCAATAAATTAAATAACTGGTGGAAGTTTATTTTCCAGGCCACGTGTCTGCGAGCACTAAACTACTGTGCAAACAGGAGTAATAAGAGTGATTTGTGAAGCGGAGAACAGTGGGCCGCTGTGGCGGGCCAGCTTTGCCCATTCCTGTTGTTGTGGGGTGGGAGTTTCCAGCTATACAGCTCAGGGGAAACACCACAGGATGTCCTTTTCCTCATTCCTCAAAGATAGAATGACTCCACATGTGTGTGTTACCGTGTTTCTTGTCATTCTATTAACTAACAGGAGGGTTAACATGTTTCAAATGTGTCGAAATTCTGTGAGTTGCTTTGTTGCAGTGATGCTTCAAACAGGCATCTGGAACATGGAACCGTGGCCCGAGCCTAAAGTTATGGTCACATCTGGTCCAGTCAGTATTACAGTAACCACATCCTCTCTATTTGACATAATATAGTCTGATTGATTACGAAGTTATTGTACTGCATATGTATTTCTCTTTTTTATTTGACGTAGACATAGAAAATGCATATGGAGCGTGCAACACTTTTCTTCAACAACACACTACAACCCCTGGTGTACATTACTCTTCTATTATACAGTTATTGTACAACATATCAATACTGCCCGAGTTGTCAATAGGCACCTTTAAATGGATTTCTGTAATACAACGTTTTGATTACATTTTAGAGCTGGGGTGTTCTATGGTCTAAAGGCTGTTTAAAAGATTTTCCAATCCTGAGGAGGTAAAATGTGATTGTGAATTTTCTGGGTCAGACAAAAATCCAACAATGATAATTGTTGTAAGAGCAAAACTCTGCATACATTTCTCACAGGAACAATACACATCACATTTGAGATCAGGTTGTACAGTTCTTTGTCTTTAGCAGGTCTCTGGGCTCTTATTTAATTTTTCATTTCGTTCTTTTCAACAACAGAAAAAGAAAGTTTGGGTTCATCTAATTTTGGTGTGGCTATGAGAGGATGAAAACAAGAGCCCTGCTCTTGTCATTGTTCTTTACCTGACAGCTTTTGTTGTTATGGTCACAAAATAAGATGCAAAACTCATGCTATTGCCTCAGTGAATTTCGTTAATGTCTTTTAACAGGCACAGATTTCATTGTGCAAACAATTTCTCACAAAAATTGTTAAAAAAAACAACACAACTCAAAACATTTTTTTCCATGAAGAAATATGAAACACTAAGTTATCTATTTGGAGTGCAAGAAGCCACAGGACATCAAGGATTTAACTACCTTGGAAGCCTTGGTGCAAATAAAAAATAAATGTATGTAGACTTCAGACCTATTTAGAAGATGAAACAAAGCTAAAAAGTAAAATTATAGCCTGAAAACTGTCCATTGTAAGGATCAATCACGGTTTACCCAGCCACTTCCTGCTTCAACTTTGACCTGCTGTACTTACCGTAGGTGTGTTTAAACAATGAGCAATTATTACAACTATGTCTGTTTGTATGACTTCTTGTGTTCTGCTGGACTGTTGCAATGTTTCCAGCTCTCAGCAATTACTTTGTTGAGTACACTGTTATAACTTGTGGAAATAGTGTACAAAACTACAAAATAAGACCCGAGTTGTAATAAACTTTGATTATCCTTAAAGGAGCAATTTGTTAGATGTTGAGTCTTATTCCTGGATCGACAATTACTGACACTTTGGGCTGGTAAGTTGGGCTGGCCGCCAACATAATAAAATCATTCCCATAGGCTATAAGTTGTTGTGGTAAACGTGAGCAAAGAGTTCAAGCAAACATGTAGCAACATTAGCTTTCAGCTGGAGTAATCTTTCTGTCAACAACAAATGTAATTTTAGCTCTGTTTTGGTCTTAACCAACTCTTGACGATATACTTGGTGTTTAGCAGCAACCATGTTCACTGGCCACCATTTGTCAAAGGTAGGTTGGTATTTTACAAGCATTTTTTGAAAATCTGTTAACATCCTTACAGCAATCAATAAATCAAACAAAAAAAGACAGGAAAGAAAAACAATCCGGTGTCTCGTCGTCCTCATTTTAGGTAGTTCTTATCGCGCTGATTTATGTTCAAGTGTTTGTTTTTCTGATCAGTTTGGTTTTAGTTAGTTATTGCTATAAAAAACGTCATGATTGACAGCTGAGCCCTGCTCATGAGCCAGCGTATGAGCCAGCGTATGAGTGGCAACTCCATACCGTGGCTCTGCTGCCCAGTCGCTACCGCGCAGCCTCTGGCTCCGAATGACGTCACCAGTAGAGTACAAAATCTTGTGGGAATGGGCAGTTTTAACTTTGCCGCGGGTGGGAGCAGGCGGTCAAAAAAAAAGTTGCGGGTCCCGAGCCCAGACCCAAGATAATGTTCTTCAATGGTGGAAGTTCAACAGAGATCACTTTCCTGCACTGTCAAAATTGGCACGTTTCATCTTGAGTATCCCCGCATCCAGTGCCCCGTCAGAGAGGGCATTTAGTATATTTGGGCACATCTTGGAAGAGAGACGCACAAGCCTGGGACTGCAGTCGTAAAGCAATATTCTCTTCCTCCACAGCGATCTTAAGTATGCCAAGTAGAAAGTTCATTATTTGCGTTCTTTTGTTTCTTTTGTTAAGTTAGTTTATTTTATGTTATCTATTAGTGGGCCATTCATACCTTGTTTTGCGATTTGTTAATTAAATTAAAAGGTGTGATGATGTCTTTGTTGTTGAGCATATGCTACTTTTGATTGTATTTCTATTTAAGAAAATAGCTTGAGGCATCTTGCCATAATAATTTCAAAACTGTTGTTCCTTTAGGCTAGTTATTTATTGTGATATTTGAAAATGTGGCCATGTGCTGCAAATGCGATATAAGACTGTACTCTGGCCACATAATCAGGTACACCTGTACAATGTAATGCAGACCAACACTACAGCCCTGCCATAACAGCTATGTTTACAAGGCTCAAATGTGGTATAAGACACAGGGAAATGAAACAAAACAACCTCAGCAAAACAACACGTTTTAAAATAATACGTAAATAAATACAATGTAATTTTGCCCTAGAATAGGTGTGCTTCTTGCATTATAGAATAACTTATTATTTCACTAGTATGAATGTATTTATGCACTAGAACATTAATACTGACATATATGCATCTCTGTATTAATACTTCACAGTAAAGCACGGTGTTTCCGTTGCGGGACGGGAGAAGACTCAAAATCAATGTTGTGCGGGCATGAATAGTTATAATATTTGTGGGTGCGGGCAGGAGTGGACACACACATTGCGGGAACGGGCGGTAATGGTCAGAAATCCAACGGGAGTGGGCAGGAGCAGGAGTCCCGCGCAGGGCTCCAGTCACCAGCGCAAAATGGCAGGGCCCGTATCCGGGATAGGAGGAAGTGGAGACGGGTCGTCCATCTTTATTTATGTCAATGGTGCAGTCAGGCATCGCACGTTCCCGTGTGGCTTTGGAGCGATCGCCGTCTGAAGGGAGGGAGTGGGATTTTTTTCTCGGTTGGATACTTCAAAATCTGGCTACTCTTGCTTGTTTCTCCAAATTTACCAACTCCAGCTCTAGCTTTTGCTAACTTTGTCTGCCTACAGTTTGGAGCTGGGCAGGAGGTAGTGTACAGTGGGTTTTACCTTGGAAACAAGGTTGATGACCATGGGCTGTGAAACCAGAACGATATACTGAAAGTAACTAAAAATGCTCTGTACAGCAAAGAAAAACAGAGTTGGGTGTTGGGTGCGTTTGTCACTATGAGTGCCGCCTTTCTCATTATCATTGGATCCACTTTTATTCTGAAAATATGATTTAGTGCAGCTTAAAATTTGTTCTGTTTCACAAATTTCCCCAAATTGTTCTCTCCGACATTATATGACAGTATATGATAATGAATCCCTGTCTATGCTTCACTTTGCAACAGGAGCTCAGCCGGTCGTAAGTATCCCTGCTCCATTGACAGTTTACCAACACTGCTTATCAATGGAGGTGTATGAAGCTCATAGTGAAGCACTATAAAGGAATGAGTGCGACAGCTGCTGGGGGAATCCTACTACACCACCAGGTCACATGGTACACACAGATACACATACTCTATCCCTCTGATCCCTCCACCCTCCCCTTCCCTCTGTCTCTCACTAATGCTGTGTACAGTGAGGGAGGGAAAAAGCAGGAGGGTTTTAGAGGAAGGGGTGGGGGGAGCAGCTGAGAGAGAGAGAGAGAGAGAGAGAGAGAGAGAGAGAGAGAGAGAGAGAGAGCACACCAAGCGAGAGGAGGAGGAAAAGGAGAGGCAGCGCGCGCTGTGAGCCCAGATTACAACCTAGCAGATACAGGAGCAGGGAAGACAGGAGTGTGGAGGACAAAAATAAAGGGACACATTTTCTCCTGTGTCAGTTAAAAAGGGTAAGAAAGAGGGGGAGTACACACAGGTTGAGGTCAGGAAGGACAGTGAGAAGAAGGGGAAGAGAAAGAAAGAGGAGGAGTGCTGTATTTCCAAGAGCGAGCGTTTCAGAGGACGGTGCTGTCACAGAGGAGGAGGAGGAGGTTGTGTGTGTGTGTGTGTGTGTGTGAGCGTGTGGGTTTGCAACACACGGGCGACACCAGTTTGACAGCACTAAGCTGAATGTGTGAAGTGAACTCCCACCACTCCCCTTCATCAGCGAAAACCCCAACATCATCCCACCGAGAAGCAACCTGAGGTTTCACAAGCCATGCTGAGGACCTGGAGCCAGCCGAAGTCCTGCTGAACACCATGGCCCAGGTGAGGAGAAGCGCACACACACACACACACACACACACACACTACTCATCCAACATACAGTATTTATATTGGTGCGTATGTATTTGAATGCACAAGCAAACATGAATATTGCTGAAGCAGGGGTGACATGCATCAACACACACACTCAGGCAGAGTTCACCTGAAGTTTTTGTCAAACAAAACATGCTCCTTGTTCTTTCTTTGTCTCTCTCTCTCTCTCTCTCTCTCTCTCTCTCTCTCTCTCTCTCTCTCTCTCTCTCTCTCTCTCTCTCTCTCTCTCTCGGTTCCTCTCACACTATCTAGAAACACGCAGGCATTAACTTATAGTGTATGACAGAGGTGGAAACACTCGATAGAACTTTACTTTGCATCTCTGCTGCTTTCAGAACAACTCAAAGTGAGTGAAACAACAGAAAAAGTTTTTTACCAAAAATGTAGAGATATGTTTAGTAGTTGGCTTAATGTATGTGCAACTATCGAACATGTAATGAGGACGTGCCTGGGAAATCATTAGCAACTTCGTACTCCATATTGAAAGACAAGGCTTTACATTTCTGAGAGTTTGAAGAACATCATTGCTCAGAAATTGTGTAACATTACATGCATGGATGCAAGGCTGGATTACCAAGAGGGCAAAGTGGGAAACTGCCCCAGGAAGCCGGACCCTCAGGGGGCCCAAAAGGCCGCAGGGTAACTGTGTGGCAATTACTTTGTGATATTTCAGGTGATTCAAACTTTGATTGGCATTATCAACCACTGAAGCACAACAAACACTGAAATGGTATGAGAGCCTTAAAGTTGTACTGAAATGTGAATTTTCCTAACTTTCTGTGTAAGGAAACACAATGATACTGCAGCTACAGGAGCAGACCATTTTTAGACATATTACTGTAAACTTTGTCCAGACCTCAAACCTCTAATTGGGTGTCTCCCATGGCATCAGTTGCCTGAGAGCCGACGTCGCAGGGAGATGTGCTGTAAGCTTCTGTAACTTACTGCACAGACTATGAACATTGAAGTCCATTGAGGTATTCCAAACACACACCAGTTTAAGGTGTGTGCTTCTTCACATTCAACATTTAGAGGTTTGTATTCCACTCAGAACATGGAAGCTAACATTAGCCTAGCTCACTAACATTAGCACTGATTTATTTTACTTTATATTAATGTCATTTAAACACTAGCTGAGTCTACCATAGTGTTAGCTGTCTTTATTTTCAAGTGTTTTTATTGTCCAAACACATATCAATAAATTACAGTAGCAACATTGCTATTTGCTACCAGAAAGCCACGCTCCCTGGGGAACACCAGGCGTGTATGGGGACTTTAATCCAGCCCTGCTTGGACCATAAGTTTTTTATCTCACTAAGTTGTTGGCAGCAGTTTGAGCCCACCCACTGCTACAGTTTTAATTTGTGATTCGCTCTCCTCACCTGATACAAGCATTTCATTTGGACCAGTAGGGGAGTGTCTCAGTTGATGAGAGGAAGGCACTTTTTGCTTTAGTCTTTGTTTAGTTTTATCCAAAGAGTTTTGGGGGAATAAACCCAAAGAAAATTGGGTAAAAGCTCCCTTCTAGGACAGATAATCATTTATTGAAAAGAGAGTGAACTGCGTGTCTGTGGCTTTCAGTGGAGCTGTGTACCAAGTGCAGCAAAACCCAATGAAATGAAGAGGGGAGTATTTTAGGCTGGGCTCTATGAGGGAGAGGGCATCTCTCTGAGAGAAAGGGAGGTTGTGTATTTTTAGCCAATCGGCTCAAGTGATGCTGTTTATTCTGTCTGTGTTATGCGTGTGAGACCGAGTGTATGGTCTTTTCACAGCTGGTGACAGGGACAGACAGTAAGAAAAAGAGCATGGGAGGTCTGTGAGGTTTTTATAGTATGTGGATATAAAGGACAGTCTATCCTTTCAGATAGAGCAGACAGTGAGTGTGTTCGGCTGGAACAAGTCCTTTTGCCCAGCAGGATAATGGGGAATGTAGTCAGCCGGAGTGTGAAAGGTGCATTGTGTTTTTTGGAGGTTGTGCATTTGTGCATGTGGAAACATCAGGATATCCTGCTCTTGCGGACAGACAAACACATTTACTGGAACAAATAGGAGACAGGTTCCAAGTGATGAACTTTCCAACAAAGTAATACAAGCTAATGTACCGCAATGATATTAAACTTTCATTATACTTTTATTACAATATGACTCATGTAATGCACTTTTGGCTGATTAAATATTCATTACTACGGGGCGACTTCAACCTGACATATATTGATCCGACTCCATCTAAATACACAAGACAAAAATGTGATTATTATTATTGACAAGAGTAGACATTGTACCCAAATCATCTCATCCTGGGAAAGGAAGCGAATAAGTGTATTTCCAAACTGAACTATTCCTTTCATAGTAAACTAGTAGTAAATGGGTTTCAGTGGCATTTTTTCCCCAGGTATTTATGTACTCATCACACTCACAGAGTACTTTGATGTATTGTGTTTGATATGGGGAGTGAGTATGGATGACATTATCAGCAAGTTTGAACTGATCACAGATGAATGTCGGCCGATACGTGAGAAAAAGAAGAAGAAATTGCAGAACAGAAATGCTAAAGATATGTGTGAGGCCATCCACCAATTTATTTCAAATTTCACTTTCACAATACAGGCCTACCCACTAAATGTAGGCCTATTACTTTATTTGTTGTTTGTTATGGTTCAGTCGAGTTCAGTCCTGCATTTTAAGCCTTTGAATATGATGTGATGATTAGAATAATGACATGACCTGCATTTAGATTGGTTACCTATATACTGTACGTTGCTTACACGATTGCAATTCTGTCTACCACCGGGTATGAAATTTCCCACGAAAATGAAGGCTGACTGATGATCCACTCAGGCTGACAGCCTGGCACTATTTCTAACTGCTTTCATGTCTCCATTATGAACTAAATAATTGAATAAACTCCCATTTTTGTGCTGTGTTATTGGTGGTTGTTACTCTGGGAAGGAAACGGTTCAACACTTTGAGTATTCTGTTTAGCATGAAACTGTGAAAATAAAGGCACCATCAATCCAGAATGATCAGTATCAGTCCTCACATGTGTCAAACTGTAGTTAGAACTGACAAAGAGCTTTAAAACCCCTCCCCAGATAAAGGTTTTAAAAAAAACGTATCCTATATTTCATGTGAAACATTAGAAAGGTCTTTGGGAGGTTTGGTTAACACACATCAGCTTTACTCTGTGACTCACTGAAGTGACTCAGACCGAGTTGACATGTCCTCTGCAGTGAGTCCAGCTCAGCGGCTCTGCTGTCTGAAGCCTCCAGGCCTCTCCTGGGACTTCTCCTTTATACCCGCTCTCAATTACACTGCACTGGCCACTTGTGCTCTTAATGGCCAGTGTGTGTCCTTACATGTGGATTTCACTCAGTGCATTGCCCTTACAGACTCATCCAGCCGAGGTATGGGTAGAACAACAAAGGAGACAAAGACGATAAGAGGAAAGTTGGACAGAGGGCACTGCTATGTGTTTGGATAGAAACTTTTATTTAACATGCTTGGACTGGTTATTATGTAATATAGTAAATATTCACTGTTTCTGTAAAGATTCAATGCATCTGAAGGTGGAGCATTTACACCATCCTGGACTGTATCCATCATCATGTAACTGAATACTCCAACTACCTGTACTGCTCCCACCGAACAACCAAATACAGACTTGAATCTGATCAATATGTTATATTACAAATAACCAAGTCAGGTTAAAGGCCTACTATACTGTAAGTGGCTTCCAAAACCATTATAAATAACCACTATAAAAAAGATTAGGAGTACTTTCTGCTGCCACTATGTTTCAGGTTTTATATACTATATACTGAGTGAAGGTTACAAGGTCATGATTAAAATACGCCTACGCTATTTTGTAATACCCAAGTGGTATATTGAGGGCAGGTTGTCAGCAGCAGCAGCTTCGGTGTCTACAGGATGTGTTCAGACATAGCACTACTGCATGGTCACTTATGTTTTGGCAGCAACCCAATACACAACAAGTTCTGAGTGCAAAGTGCAAGAACGTAGACTTAAAGTCTAAAAAGAGGCTGCGTGAAATGGGAGCGTTGTGTAGACAGCTTTATTGATTGTATTAGAAGTGCATCCATTCGGACAGACACATGTGAGATAGGCGACTGAATAACGTAGCTGAAACGCATTTTGTATAGAAAAGGTGTTCAAAACACCCAGACACATTGTATGGCCAACCATCCTTCATCCTCCTGGAATTTCTCATGGCTCGCCTGAGTTTGAGTTTTAGGTGTTTCAAGTTTAATTTACACACTTTCTGCTCTGATTGGGTCGTTTTTGTTTGTGGGACGTTGCCACTATGCCACTACTGTTGCACAACTTCATCATGAACCGTGATTGTAAATGCAATCTGTTGCCACTAAATGTCTTTTGTTATTCATGTTCTGAGAGAATTGAAAAGCCACTGATCACTGATGTACAAATCAATACATTCCATAGAGCTGAAGCTCTCTCAGCTCTTCCACTGTCTCGGTGTACGGAGACAGACTGTAGATTGAGGCTCAATTCACAGTGATCCTGACACTCCTTTCACCTTTGAGTCCACACAGTATATGTAAATGTAGGCTTAGAGATTTTGCGGCACTGGGCACTGGTACTTCACCCTTTGCTTCTTTGAAAGCACGGTCACAAGAGGTCCTATAATCAGACAATATAAATGTAAAAATGGACAAACCACCAGTGGGTTTTCTCGTGTGGGGAGCCTGACAATTGGTGTAAACAAAGTGCATTGTAGCCTGACTAGCAGTTTTGGGTAGAATTGAGGCTTTCTACAGTATGTATTGTTTTGGACCTACACCGCTAAATAAAGTGGTCAAGGTTTCCTAAGAATAGAAATGTGACTGTGTGGGTTTTACAGATATACACATATTCTCAACAACATGGACTGTATTTTAAAGATAGACACCGAATAAGCAGTAATCATACAATAATATCCTGCCTTTGTGGTTGTTTGATACTTACTTTTAAATGTGCTCAAGTTTGTTATTGAGTTCGAACCATCGAGGCACAAACCCACTCCAGAAACATTATGAAGTGAGACACAAAAGCAGTGCGGGCTGTTCTTACATCCGGGCCTGCAATCGACATCCCAGCACCGGACCTGACTGTTATCAGTACTCAACAGAGGAGAGGGGAGGCGGGGAGGAGGGGTAAAAGCGGGGAGGAGGGAGTGACAAATTATAATGACAATTGCCCATTACTGCATGCTTCTCAAATGTGCTCATGTCACAGACAGATCTGTTTGATCACGTTTAGTTCAGGACCCAGTTGGCAAGGTTTGAGCTGCTGTAGTTTTAGTCTTTGTGTAGCTGTCTGACAGGACACGGTGGAGAATGAAACGTATGATTACAATAGTCATTCTTACACATTCGCTTATCTGGAGAACTGACAGTGAATAAGAAGAAGTAAAACTCGACCTTAATCATTTATATTCTGCTCAAATGCTGATAACCACTGAATTACTGTTGTACAGCTTTTATGTACTTGCATAATATACTTTGTAGCCATGCTTAAGGTGATGGCATTGTTAGTCACCAACTTTGATCTTAACTGAAATATCTCAACAAAACAAACAAATATTGTATGAATCACTATGAAATTTGGTACAAACATTTATCTTTCCTGTTGAATTGGTGACTTTTCCTCCAGCACCACCAGCAGGTTAATTATCAAATGCCAATTAGCAAACATAAGCATGCTAACACTGTAAAGTAAGGTGAATATGGTGAACATTATACCTGCTGTACATTAGCATGTTGGCATTGTCGTTGTGAGAATGTTAGCAGCGTTTTAGCATATTAGCTTTTAGCTCAACCACAGCAGATGCAGTTTTCATGTAGGCTTCATGGAAAACAATGGCATTGTTTTTATTCACTGATTCATTTATTTTCACCATTAGTTATTTGTGCCCATAGTTCAATAAAAAATAAATCCTTCATTCACTGAGTTAGCCAGCGAACTGGGAAGAGGCACATAGGCACATGCCTACACTAGCCTCTGAAACCAAAACATGGCCTACAGTACATCATGTTAAACAAACATTCAATTAAAGGCAACAAAAGAAACGGGGAAATATGGTAATATTTTAAAAGTAACGAATGGCTTGTTTGAAAATGTATCTAAATAACTGATTACTTGGGTTGCAAGACGAACACGTTCCGTTAATCATTACAACAAAAAAATAATCTGAGTACTCTAACGCATTAACATTACTTTGTACTTTGCAACGCATTACACCCAACACTGTCCATGGAGACCGTGTGTATCGCTACATGTTCTGTGAGACGAATGAGTGACGTCAAAAAGGCTTCCAAAAACTCTAGTCTTGTTTGAAATCGATAAATTCCTAATAGGCATCTTCATGTTCGTGAAAACAGGATTTGAAATTATTTCAGTACAATTTATATTTCAGCCAGTAAAATAAGTTACTTTGAACTTGGGTGGTCAAATTAAATTGATTACGTTATATGACTGAATCATCACTGAAATATTTTATTCAATAGTAAGACCACATGCCTTTATAATATTAACCATTCAATACATCTTAACTGTAGTATTTTCACTGAGCTCCAGTTCTGTGTCTTTATTCCAGCAGGAAGAAAAAAAAATGTTGTCAGGATCCGCCCATTAAAGCTGCACTGTTCGAGTAAGATTTTGTTTTTCCTGCCTCTGAACAGCCCTGCCTCAAAGAAGCAAACATGCAGGACATTTGTGGCTGAAATGCTATCCAAGACACAAGTCACAGTAGTGACCAACGTTCACTTTCATTTTCAAAAATAGCATGCCCGGCTCAGCCTTATAGAGCTCAGCTGCTTTGAATTTCATCATTGCTTGGCTGCAGATCATTCTTTCTAATTAGAAGCGCCTGGTTTAAACTTCTCTTCAAAGGACTTTCACACTGGAGTCCATTTATTTTGGTAAATGAACTGCGGTTGAGGTGGTTCTTTAAGGTGGTGTTCTTTAAGGAAATTGAGAATGTTGAAACATACAAAATAGCAAGACATTACCAAGACACGGAGGCTAGTAGATTAGTGTAGAATGTAGTTGCTCATTAGCCTCTCATTAGCATTGGCCTAACATATGTCTATTTTAAAGAGCAGCTGCTAAAACATGTGTGTGTGTGTGTGTGTGTGTGTGTGTGTGTGTGTGTGTGTGTGTGTGTGTGTGTGTGTGTGTGTGTGTGTGTCACCTCCTGTCATGAATGGAATGGGAATTATGTAATGTATGTAACTGCAGTTAAGTCCACTCTATATCACTTCTGCTATCACTAAAGCAAAGGACGGACTAGCCTATGGTACACACACACACACAGAGAGAGAGAGAGAGAGAGAGAGAGAGAGAGAGAGAGAGAGAGAGAGAGACAGACTGTGTTTTAGCAGCTGCTTTTCATTGTTTGCCATTGAATTCATGCATTTAGACACACTTCACCAAACAATACAGTGAAATCTCTGCTGTTGATTTAATGAGCAGGCAATGTGGTGGTGAAATGAAAACGATCCCTTAGCCTCGCCAGCTATTATTTCAAAGACAGTCTTTTTTTTTTTGTTGTTCTGCCTCAATTTTTCTTCCAAAATATTGCATTTTTAGCAGAAGAAAGTTCAATTGTGGCCTAAAGCGAAACTACACAACTTTTGAAATAAGAAATTTTATTTTTTTTAAAAATTGTTTTCAAAGCAATTAACAGAATTGCTCAAGGTTTTGCTGCTACAGTCTAACCTGGTCTCATATGCATAGGTTGGTGGCTAATGTTAGCTGATGCTAGCATACCTTTGATAGATATTGCTCTTTAACTGACATCACTGAGGCAGTTAACTGACTTTATGACTCCTCTATATTTGTTACACTGAGTTTTAGTATGCAGTAAAACAAAAGCTGGTTTTCAATCACAAAAACAAAGCAAGAAGCTAACACATCATACCTTCTCACCACAAGACGTGTTTGTTATTTCCTGCTTTTGACCTTCTTCCTCTTGTTTTCAGTCAGGGGGGTGGGGGGTGTACTACGAAGCAAGTTCAACATATTCAGGCTTTGTTTGTGTGAGCTAGCTTAACAAAACCCAAAGCCCCAGTCAGAGATAAAGAGTATCACGAACGTGGTTATCAACTTTCTTTGTTAACCCTTTGTTTCCGCTTTAGCCTCTGTGCACGTTCCCATTAAAAGGGGCATTTGGTGCGTCATGTGACTCTTCTTCTGAACATAATGGACCGATCGCGCTGCCTACTTCGATCAAGAGGAACATGTTGTTATAATGGAGAGCTATGAAGACTATAAACAAAATTACGGCAAAAACCAACACTGTTGCTGCAAAAAGGCAAGGGAGGAATGCTGGCAGAAAACTGCTGATCATGTAAATTCATAATGTATTTATTTTGCCACTAAATGCAGTCTTATGCCTATTTTTTAATTTGTAACATGACATAACTGCACATTCTTGCTACAGCATATTTAAACATTATATTGCATTTAGGTCTGACACTGTCCCATTATGAAGGATATGTGGACATCACTTTATTTTTTTGGCCAAATCAAAATTTTCAATCAATTTTACTGATTGAATATTATCTGTGATAAACAAAAATGAAATAATCAACTTTTATAATCTGCGTTCTTTTAGCTGCAGTACCAGCAGTGTAAAACAGACTTGGTAGCAAAACACATCATCCAAAGTGGTCTATAGCTGCCGTGTCTTCATCAGTCTTTGAGTGTATGGAGGATACGCTGTGTCATATTTAAAGTGTTAATATTAATGAAAGCAAATGGGAAAACACCACTTTCACCCAGGAGACCAGAGGTCACGTACCATGTGAAACCAAGCATCACCAGTCATTTCCTGAAACTAACCATGTGGTTTTTATGCCTAAGCTTAACCAAAGTAACGTAGACCTTGTGCGTCAGGACAGGATGTGCAGGATGTGCGTCGGTTCGAGACACTGAAGGGAAGTCTTAGCGCGTCGGGCGATGCCAAAGGGTACCTTACGCGTCTGGATATGACGAGAAGGGCGCATGGCAAAACGTCGATATGTGATGAGCTGGCATGAGGACGGGTTGGGTTAGGTGTGCATAAGTTACCATGGTGATTTAACCAGGTTACCAACACAGCCACGTTCGTGACATTGAAACATACACACCCCTCAGGTCACCGAAAGGTTTGTTTAGATTGAACACTAACCAAACATAGACATGGATTCATTGTATACAAAGTCAGTAAGATACAGATTCAAAAGAACATGGATACAAAACAGGCCCACAGGTAAATAAGTTAGCTCTTGGCGGCAGCATAAGGCAAAGTGACATACATGTTTACATGCTTATACATGCTAGTTTAAAATGTTTCAAACTCAAAGTATTGACATTTATCTTTAAGTTTTATGACTCCAATAGACAGACATGCAGAGAAGTGTGTTGCTAGAAAGCTACAGATCCTTGTACAGTGAGCCAACATGGCTATTCCAGTCTGCTACCTCATGCCTTTACTTTTGGCTCAAGTGAGCGTTTAGTGAAAATGTTGAAATGTTTATGCATGTGATATCACTGTTGGGTGTAGTACAGGTGCACAGTTCTGACCACAGCCAGCATCACTTATGGGTGTGGTGTGGTGGGTCTCAGCCTAGAGTCAAGTCTCTCTTTTAAAGCTCCTAACTCGATGGGGAATTCGTGGAGCCGTTATCACTGTCTGTAAACTTAACTTGCTATTGTCCTTTAGTATTGTTCCCCCTTATGGCCACAGTGGCCACTGTTTAGCTCACACTATATAGTCTGTTTATGGCTTCCAAAATCTTTCCTTTTTTTAGGATTTTCCAGAGCATTATTGTCTTAATGATTGTTAATTTTTAAATCATTTGTTATCCTGTAGTGTGTCTTTGCTGATACTCCTTTACCTTTAAGGTCTTACATCATCTTTGCACTGGGCTCATATGTGACAACATCACCGTGCTGCGTTCTGCATGGCTCACACCTACAGCGGATGATTGTGCCATCTGCGCTGTGACACGTACACACACACACACACACACACACACACACACACACACACACACACACACACACACACACACACACACA
>JBBPCS010024891.1:0-24033 GCA_037974645.1 Hollardia meadi
GAGAGAGCGAGAGAGAGAGAGAGAGAGAGAGAGAGAGAGAGAGAGAGAGAGAGAGAGAGAGAGAGAGAGAGAGAAGACATAGCGAGATCACACAAATGCCTATTAGAATCAAGACCTCTCTGATCACCAAAGTTCACAGCAAATCAGTAAATAAGTTCCTCTTGTGCTGACAGTTCAGAAAATGCTTACTTTGTATTACTGACTTTAAAATTGGACTTTGACCTAACCCTTTAGCTAAAATAGATACAGTTATATTAAAAAAATATTTGATATAAAAAATATTTAACCTGTAATAAATTAACTTCTTAATTTATAACACCTGAATTTAAAATTAAGCTGTTTTAAGTTATAAAGTATTAGCTCTGGGGCTAAAGGTGTGGAAGATAAACTCTGCACAACATCTTAACACATCACACATTTGACTCTTGTGAACATTAATTTATGTACAGTACACCTAACTGCACCCATCCTAAGTTTAAAAAGTGACAAAATGTCTTATCAAATTGCCTAATCCTATGACCAATATGCAAAACTTACTAAAACTTCCAAATTTGATATTCCTATTCAATAATCCTATATTTAATTAAAATCAGGATCAGCAGGATATAGAGTTTCTCTAATCCCAAGCATTCATCCTGCTCTGTGAACCATCTCACTGCTCAGAAAAATGCCACGATGCTTTCCAGACCTTTCTACTTATTAAGTCAACACTAGGTTCAAATCCCTGCTATGACATTTTTTTTCCACATGATTTCTGGCCATGGCTGGCTGAAGTGGCTGCTAAAACGGTGTGCACACTCGAGATGAACTTGGGATGTGCTGACAGCAAGTATTTTGAACGTGCCCAACGCATGTTGACACATGAAAGGGACGTAGAGCAAACAGCCATGCAATGGGGGTTATCCTCTGTCACAACCAGCCAAGCCCAGATGATGAGCTCCAGGAGCAGCTTATGAACTGATCCTTTGGTTCTCATTGCTTAAAGGTGATGTTGATGATGTTGGGCTGGCTGAGCTTGAGCTGAAGCAGATTGAATTCCATTTTTTTTTTGTTAATTTTTCTATTCACACACCACTGTCCTTTGATATTTGCCCGTATTGTAAGTAACCAACACCCAAAGTCATACTTGAATAAAAGAAAAGCTATCGTACTTTTCATGTACATTTTCTCACTATGTGCATGGATAACATTAGAAGTTACCCATGCACATAGTGAGAACATGTTAAATGTACTAAAGACTCAAAAGGACAGGTTGAAGTAAACTATAAATATATTTACATGTATGTTAATATAGTATACTGGGGGTCGACCCTAGATTATTATCCAGACTGATTGTCATTGATTAACTAAAGTTATCAAATAAATGTAGTGTAAAAAGTATTTTCCTCCAAAATGTAAGTAAGTAGTAGCAGAAAAAATTGAAAAACTCAAGTAGAGTACCTAAATATTGTACTCAACTGAATGTACTTAGTTACTAGATGTGTGAATCTTTGGGAATGTCAAAATTTGATCTGAATCCTGTTCTTGGCAGTCCGATTTGATTCAAAATCTATTTATTTTTCTATTTAACATTGTTTTATATCATTGAATTGCTGGCAACACACCCATAATGATCCAAACCATTTTGAATGTATGTGTGAATGCCCCGCATGTCTTAGATGCAGGTCATGTTAAAAAAAAAAATGTGAAAAAAGAAGCCACGGTTCAAACGGGTAAATCTGCCGGTATCAAATTCAGAATGGTTCTTTGTCGTCCACGTTTGAGTATAACCTGTTGATACTATTGCTTAGTTCTAACTACCCTCTTTGATATTTTAACTGAAAGAGTCTTGGGATATTCTTTGATGTTGTCTACAGCTGTAACATTGATATTCAGGAAGTCGTGATTTGGGGGTGTGAGTATTTTCTCTGTTATATGCTTTGGTATTGTACTATTAAGAGAAAAAAAAGGTAAGATGCTTTCATTGTTAAGCCTCTGCGCTGGCGACAGCCGTGGCCGGACGTTCATCCCATTTTTGTGAATCTCAGGAACGTCTTGAGGGGATTTCTTCAAATTAAGAACCAACGTCCACTTGGACTCAACGAGGAACTGATTGTATTTTGGTGGTCAAAGTTCAAAGGTCACTGTGACGTCACAAAACATTTTTGGCCATGCAATTAAGAGGAAGAATTATTCAAGAATTAATATGCTAAACAAGACCAAATTTCAAGTGCTAATAGGAATGAAAATGATCAAGTGATAATATTTCATATCCAAAAGGTCAAAGGTCAACTTCACTCTGACATCATAATGTTCTGCAAAAATATTTTTATGGCTAAAATTTAACATCACAACTCGAGAACAGATGATGGGATTGTGACCATATTTAACAGTTGGTTGGATACTGAATAGTTTACACTAATCTTGGGTGTCAACCTTGAAACGGTGGTGTTTTTACAGATCTTCTTTATACATGTTAATGTAGTGATAATTTCCATCTTGCTAAAAATTTGTCTTAAGTCTTCACTGCAGACATGGATGTAAACTGTAACCTCGCTTCACAACCACAAGGCAATGATTCTAGTGACAAGATGTTTTAATAGAATGAAGTTTATCTCTAGTTTAGGTGTTCAACCAGAAAATAAATCCCTCATCACATGCATAGAAAGTAGTAAAACAAATGACCTTAACTTCGAAACAAAGCAAAGTTGACTCAGGGCTATGCCCACTGCTTGTGAAAGTTATTTCCATCAAAATGCTAATTTTATGTTTGGCTTGATAATGCCGCTCTCATTTGAGTGACACCTTATAAAAACACACATCCACATGCACATTCAAAGTGACATTTTTACTTGTATCTTAGGCTTTTTCACTCCCTTAGTTGGGCAGGGATGGTGTAGCTCAATATCTAATATTAGCAAAGATTTTATGTTAGTTAGTTTTAACTGAGAATATACAAATGTAGCCACTGGACGACTCCACTCATTTGGAGGTCCTTCATATATTATTTCCTTCTTGGGGTTGATTATTTGAATCGCTTTTTTGTAAGAGTGACCTTGAAGTGGGTGTATATCACTCCAAAGATATCCAGGATGTCCCCAAAGGGTTTTTTTTTTTCTGCTGCTGGATATTCTGACAAGGCCACCCTAGTTTCAGCCTTCCTGCAGCGGTTGCCTTTTCGTTTTAGGTCCGCTGAAGATTTTGTTGTACCAAAGCATGAATTATCTGTGGCTGGAGCTACATTACTCTGACCTTTTAACTCCCCGTGAGGCAGACAGTAACAGACTGACCTAAAGCAAGATCCACTATCTTTTCCATCGTCTAAAATATGAAGCAAAGAAAGGGAGGAACTGAAGACCAGGTATGTTAGCGTTATAATACATATATGAACTGTAAAATAAAGCCTCACCTCAAGAATATATATATATATATATATATATTCATATATATATATTGTTTCTTTCAGTATTGTCGTCTTGCAGTCAGCTTACTGACTGAGATCACCAGACTGTGCCTGTATTTTTTCACTGCCCTTACTGAGTCATTCTGCAGTGACTGAGAGCCTGTTAGACTCAAACTGAACCATTTAAAAAGACAAACAGGTTTAACTCCTCAATGGCAACTTACATTTTTTTTTAAAAATTGCCACTGATACAAAGTAATTAAAAGACAACAAAAGGAAAAGGTAAAAAAAAAAAAAGGGCCATCCTTTCTTCATACTAATATTTTGGATAGCTACGGTGGCACTTCAGCACTGTTTTGGGTGACAGCTATGCCATCCTATGCCATCCTCTGTGGCTTTACCACTGCACAAGATGGTTCATAAACAGTGAGAAAAACTTAAAGCCAATTGCCAAGGGCCACTGCATCTGAAATTACCCTTAACAGCCTGTCACACCTTTTCAGCAATCACATATCTAAAATCCCGGAGGGTTCTCTACACACTTTCGCTTATTAGCTCTAAATTGGCAGGTATGCGCTCGATTCAGCAAAGACACAATAACAAATGTTGAGGTGAGTGCACACTGAACCCACTCTAATACAAGAGCCAAGTGGTATCTTGTTAAGTCTCCCACCTTTTCAAATCATTTCTCTTCCATATAACAGGTAGCAGCTCATAAATTTAAGGTTGTAAAATGTGTCTGCAGGGCTTGTATTGTGATGCTCTCTGTAATAATTTTTCAGCATGACTAGGTTGTTTATGTATAATAACATTGTGTGTGTGTGTGTGTGTGTGTGGGGGGGGGGGTGATAGGTGTTTAAAAATACAATGTGCAACAGCGTAGAAAACAGTATTGATTAGGATTGTTTTGGATAAGCAAGCTGAGCAGTGGGAGACCGACACGTGTGACACAGTCAGTTAGAGACAAGGAGAGCTAGACAACCGTGACATACCTGTAGGCAACCTGTAACGATGTGCAGTTTGTGGATAAAAATAAAGAGCAGTAAGTAAATCACAGATTCTACCTCCTGGATTTCCTCCCATCTTTCTGATTTTCTGGATTACACTGTTGAATCCTTTTGCTTGGTGCAGCATGGCTACAAGAACGCCTCAGGCCTTACCTCCTGATATTTGCTCCCATTTTCACTAGAAAACGCTCCCATTTCTTGGATCATTTTAACACACAATAGATCACATTTGGAAATGTGGGATTTGTTAGATTGTTCTCAATAGTCGGAATCTGGATTTTAAGTCAACATTTCAATGGATACAGAGAAGCAAACTTGTATTCTCATCAGCCCACATTTATTTTGAATATATTTTTCCACAAATACAACTTAATGAATATGACTTCTCAAATTTGCTCTTGCAGCCTCTCAGATGCTGTCTTGTGCATTATAAATGTCAAATTTACATACTCTCAATTTTGTATGAATGTAGATGTCAGTTTGCATTGAGTCTGAGTTGGAAATATTTAGCTTGCTGGTGTCAGAAAGGCCTCACTGCTGAATGCAGCTGTGCCTTAATGTGATTACCAGTTACTGAGCCATGTGGGGACTGGTGTTGCTGTCAGCTTAATTTACTCACAAACAGTGTCACAGACATAAGTACTCAGTCACACGTATAGCATTAGTATGTACACACAAAAGCATATACACTGTACAGTATACAGACACAAGCTGACATTTAGTTGTAAGTTTAGCAGCCGTAAGTCAAGGCAGTTCATCTTGCTCACAATCGCCAAAGTCACTGAGGTCACATCAAAGTCATGTGAGCCTTTAGAGTCGCATGCACACATATGCATACAGTAAATGAGAGTACAGAGACATTCACATACAGTATTTATGAGCACAAGTGCATCCTACTGCACAAGCCACTGGTCAACATACATACCGGCATATTCAAAATCAGACGTTGTACTGTCTTCTGTTTCCTATTTTCCTCCCATATTGTCTTTTATTCATACAAGCACAGACATATGCGCCCTTTCCTGTGAAAGGTCTTTCCTGTCACAAGCTTCATGCCTTCACACATCTTTGTTGATTCACATGTCTGTATAATTATAGGGGTGTTATTCTGGAAAAGCTGCACCTTTTCATTTATAAATGTTTAGAAATATTGTTAAGAGAGTAGGATTGCTACAGTTGAAAAACCTGTCCAATGATCCAATATGTTTCATAAAGGCATTATAAATTGCATAACATACTGTATACATGATGTACGGTATATACTGTACATCATAGAAAGAGTCATAAGCCTGCCCTTGGAATAGGTAACGCAGGTTCAGACATAGGTCGACAAACATCTGCCCAACTGAAGTGTTTTTGAGGACTGTGTGTTCAGACAGCTGAACTACAGTATATAATTTATTTTGCAGGCCACACATTATTAATTTCCAGCCTTATTTCTACTTCATACACTCCGGCACTCCTGTAGAGTCACCAACTACACACCCGGTGAATAATTCACCTCCTGTGTGTACAAATTACTCTATGTTCGTTTGTTTAGCTTCGTATTTGTCTTTATATCAATTCACCCTGAATATAATAACCATAAAGTGTGCATAGGTTGGCACTGCATACAAGTAGGCTCTGATAGTTGAAGTCAAATTTCTTGCGTGTGAGAACAAGCTTGACGAGCAAATTTGGTTCTGACTTAATTTTTTGATACTTGTTTGCAGCCATGCTTGTTTTACATCTTTCCCTGCACTAACCACAGCTGGTTAGCTGGATCAGGTCTATTTAGCCAGTCAACAGCTTGAAGGCAACAACTCTTGATCGACTTTACACCCTATACTTTAGCCAATCACTTGTGGCCAGAGCAAAAAAAGCAGGATTTTTAGTCCCTAGACAGATGTAATAATATTTGATAATATTAACTTTCAGTAAGAACTATCCGTAATCCCTGTATTTGTAAAGTGAAAATGTTTCTGTATTTGAGACATGTCCCATTTACATGAGTCATAATGAATGAGAAAACCAAACAGGTTATACTTTTCTACTCAGTGAGGTCAAAGCATGCAGAAAAAAACAGAACAGATGTTGAAACTACACTGCAGATCATGAGCTAGCCGTGAAGAGCCGAAATTGTTCACACGGCCGCCAAAAGAAAGCAACGCTTTCTGGCACTTTGTGGCACTTTTGCCTCCTCAGTAGGTGCAAAAGGTGCAATAGTTTCAGCTTTACTAAAAAGGTGAAATTGTCTGTTTGACCAAGGATAATTCTTACAATGTATTTGCACTATCATAAAGTAATGCGGTACCACATATATACGTCTTCACAACGACTGTGAGAAATATAGCATATCATAGTACTACCAGAGTGTGATGTGCTCTCCTCCTATACAGAAGATGCTTAGCTTTTACTATTCAGATTAAATCACTTCATCACCTCACCTCCCTGCTTCCCCATAACCATTAATCATTCTCATTACAGTAAGGATTGTAAAAGAAGTCCACTTCTCCCTCTCCCTCCCCCCCTCTCTCTCTCTCTCTCTCTCTCTCTCTGTCCTGTATCTTGTAACAGTCAAAAGCCAGTTGTCTGTCTTACTTTTCCTTTGAACCCTTGTAACACCAAATCATCCTTGCTTCAATATATAATTGTGACATCTCATGCTCCTTTAGCATGCAAAGCTTTGGTATAAACAGTAGCTGGGTTGTTTTTTTTTTGTTTGTTTTTTTCATTTTTGTCCTATTTTTATACATTTGCTTGCAAACTTTACTTATACTATTACTACTACTACTACTACTACTACTACTATACTATACTACTATAATATGAAAATGTAATTTGCAAGCTTTCTGTTCAAATCTCAATGACAGCAGACAAAGGGTGAACATCACAAAAAATGTGCAAGGAAGCTGCACTAACACACGTGCTTTCAAAGAGGGGACAAAGAGTTCTGACTGTGTAGTTATTAAACTTGAAATTGATTTTGATATTCACTGAGCTGCTAATGTACTGTGGCAATTTCTCTCTTTTGATAATTCATTCACATTTTGGCAACTTTTTGTCATTCCATCTCATTTTCATTACCTAAGAAGTTCTTGCATTTATTTCAACTGCACTGATTTCACAATCCTTTTGTAGATTGAGACTACTTGTATGATTGGAAATTGTAGCTTTAATCTGATGTAGGTTGCAAATTTATTGGAAGTGTAATTTGTGTTGTTCTTTCATGTGTGTCAGTCTGGTTGAGAGCATAAATGTCACATGACCTGCATGCATCTACTGTGTGTATTCTACTGTTTCTACTGTACCCTAGTGTGCTTATATTTTGGTGGCAACCTTTTTGTGCTTAAGGCTACTGGCCTTTTTGGCCAAGTCATTTGTGTTTTTTGCCGAACTTAAAATGCAAAAATAAATAAATAAATCATTATTATAAAGGTTGCCCAGGTAAATAAGACTGTAAAACAATGACTCTCAAGCATGCAAAACACCCCAACCCTCACAGCTTTTTTCAGCTATTGGACTTTTCTCCTCTCCACCTAATTTAAAGATTATATTTATGATGTCTCTTATATTTTAACCATGCTGTTTTTATTTTAGAACTTATAATTCTGAGAGAGCTATACAAAACTTATTACTTTCTCACAAGAGTATGATATCCTGAGATGTGTCCCCCACCTCCGTTGTGTTGTGCCATTCTACACAATCAAACACATCACCTCAACTTACGTTATGTGTAATAATAATTCTAAAAGAATAAAACTTTTATATTAGTATTATATTTTTGCAATCTGGTCCTGTAAATTCGGTCAGGTGTGCTATTTATCTAAATAAAGAGATGTTTTAATTCTGTTCACAATGTGAAAAATCAATGTGAAAAATCCGTTTTTAAGCGCTTATTCCTCCTCTCTCAAATTCCTTCCTCTCCTAAATCAAATGTGAATGCTGCATGAAACGCCTCGATGGTTCTTGTGAGTGTTTAATTCAGGCTGCTTTCAAAGTTAAGATGTATATAGCTGGAATTATTAGATAAGACCCGAAGCACTCTATGTGTAACTTAAAGACTGCAAACACAAAGATCTACTACAGATAAGAAAAAGTTTTCGACTTCTTTAATCATGCATGTCCTTGAAAAGTAATGAATGAGCTGCTGAAAATACATTCATCGCAATAAAGTACATCAGAATTATATATATATATTTATTTATTTATTTTTTTAAAGGAAAATGCACAAAATAGTGGGCGGAAGGTTGATGAAGTCAGTGAATCATTCAATGAAATATGTTTTTTCACCTTATGTAGAGATATGAATATATGAATTGCTTTCCTTTGGAACTCTTCATTTTCAAGGTATATCACAAAGCTCCTCTGTGACAACATATGGACAAACTGTGTTTCAGAAAATGAAACGTTCTCTTTGTGAGATGTTAAAACTAACACCTATTTTCAACTATGTCAACAACTAACATTTTTAGGCTGATGTGTTTAATATGTTTGCCTTGCTCTCTCTGTTTCTGTCTCTCTTCCTCACTCTGTCTTCATTTCCATCTGCCACCTCTCTGGGCATGTTCTAACACGTTGCATAAATTCAGAACCAATTTTACACCACATTACCTTGGCTTCAAACATCGCCAGACTCTCACACTCCAAATCCAACTCGATTCTCAACCTGTTTAAGTGCACCAGACCAAAAGAATGACTCCAGCTTTCTCTATGCTCTATCTACACTGATGTACTAGAACTTTTAATCATGTTTAAATTCATCATATTTGCATGATTTATGGCATCATATCTCTGAAGGGAGTAAAAGAAGGAATTGTACCTACATTGCTCTGCATTTTCCCAGGAATTATAGCTGCATCCGGTGAACGAGGAGGAGAAAATATGTTGCTCTATAGTTGACAATAAACTACTTTTAATGAGGAAGGTATGCTTGCCAGGATAAAAGGAAAGATTTGGTAAATTAAAACTCTCATCTATCCCCTCCCTATACCTTCCTGTATTTAAAGAGTGTCCTTAGCAACAACCCAAAAGAAACTTTTTTTGTTATTTATTCATTTGCCTCTGCGAGTAAACCAGCTTAGAAACATTTCTAAAAGTTTGAGGTTTTTATTTACTTTTGACCCTTGAAACTCACCCACATCATATTCTCATGTGGCCTGTACTGTAAATAACAAAGGTCTTGCCTCTGTAAAAAAAACAAAACTTTTCTCTGATTGACAGTTGCTGCAGAACACAACAGCTCGGTCTTACTAGAACTAAAACAATCCTTGCCCTCTGTATTAGTTTTTCTGACTTTATTTTTTGTTTGACTTTTACAATCCAAATCCAAAGAAGTGGATGCATTGTGTAAAATGTCAATAACAACAGAATGCAATGATTTGCAAAACATTTAAACCTATTTAATGTTCAACCTGATAAACAACTCATTCTGAATTTGATGCCTGCAAGAGGTGTCAAAAAAATTGGGAGAGGAGCATGTTTGTGTCACTAATTCTGTCCCATTCGTGCTTGATATATGACTTCAGTTGCTCAACTAGGTCTCCGTTGTATTTTTTGCTCCATAATGCACCACACATTTTCAATGGGAGACAGGTCTGGACTGCAGACAGGTCATTCTAGTACCCACATTCTTTTACTCCGAAGCCACGCTGTTGTAAGACGAGCAGAATGTGGTTTGGCATTGTCCTGCTGGAATAAGCAGGGACGTCCCTGAAAAAGACGTTGATGGCAGCATATGTTGTTCCAAAATCTGTATGTACCTTTCAGCATTAATGATGCCGTCACAGATGTGCAAATTACCCATGCCATGGGCACAAACACACCCCCATACCATCACAGATGCTGGCTTTTGAACTTTGGGCTGGTAACAATCCGGATGGTCCTTTTCCTCTTCAGCCCGAAGGACACGAAGTCCATTATTTCCAAAAACTATTTGAAATGTGGACTCCTCACACCAAAGGACACTTTTCCACTTTGCATCAGTCCATCACAGATGAGCTTGGGCCCAGAGAAGTCAGCGCTGTTTCTGGATGTTGTTGATATATCGCTTGCGCTTCACATGGTAGAGTCTTAAATTGCATATGTAGATGCAGCGAGGAACTGTCTTTGGGAAAAATGTATTTGATATGTACAACCTACATTGACCCATGTCCCAGGGTGGGATTTATTACTTGTTTTCTTATGTTTTAATATGCTGTCAACAGCTGGGGCATTTCTTCTCAGATGCTCCTTCATAGCCAAGAGAAAAGCATTGATTTTCTTACTGTCCATTATCCCCCCCTTAAACCCTGGGAGATTAGGAGGTGCAAATCACTGTGATCCTGGGGATTATACAAGCAAAATATATTGGAAATTAGACGTATGTTATTTGCATGAAGTCATTCTTTAGGGCACGACGTTGCTAAACTAGTTAATGCTTAAAAAAAAATTACACTAATGAAACAAAATAAATTCTCTACTGGGCCTTTTAATTCGAGTGTAGAATGCAGTTCAAAGCCGCCCACACGGGTTATTTCAGAATGTTCATCTATCACTAGCTTAACACTTTGCAAAGTCCCTGGCAATTATCGCTTTGTCGCAGCACCAGTGAATTTAGAAGGGATGTTTTGATGTCACAGTGGCAATTCAGTGCAAACAAAGCCTCTCAACTCTCACAGCCTCACTCTTGCACTCACTCTGACCTAACGCACAGGCGCACACGCACATACTCTGGGGATGTGACCCAATTTGATTAGCAAATTGATCTCCAGAGACTTGGTAATGATGGACAAATAACCAACAGTGGCAAACAGATCAGAGAAGGAGGGAGAGGAAAGGAGTGGAAAATCTTACTATATCAATAGGAGTTGTAACCACATTGTTTTTGTTTGTTTCAGGACATTAAAAAAAATGAGTCAGTAAAGTAAGGATCACTACTCCCATCCCCAACACTCACAACACACATAAACACACGTAATGCTTTTTGATGCAACATTATAGACATGACCTATTCAATTATAGGTTCAAAAGTCTTATGGATCCTCTTGACTAGTTATAAACTAGAGGTTGACTGAGGGGCTTACATTATTAATACCTATACACACCTCAACAATCAACAGTAGGAACGACTCAATGTATGCTATAATAGTGCATGCGGTGTCATAATAATCACTTAAGCGACAGAATAGATTATTTAAATGTCTGAAATTGCATTACACTTTACCTATCACCAACAATGAAACATCATGACGAAGAATGTGTTATTATAAATGCATGCATTTATATTTCAATTTACTTAACGCATACTGCAATAACCTATGATACTACATGGACTACTGACAAATGTTGCCGATTTTTTCCAGCATCACATATGTTTTTGTGCCTAAACATAACCAAAATAAATTAACCTCGTGCGTCAGGATAAGGCGTGCAGGGCATGAGCCTTTGCGTGTCGCACGTGTTGAGATGGTAAAGGGAAGGCTTAGCGCGTCGGACAAGGATGCGAAAGGGCCCCTTGTGTCAGGGAAGGCTTAGCGTGTTGACTGGCAATGCCAAAGGGTACCTTGTGTTTCCGGATAAGGTGCGAGGGGCGCATGACAAATTGTCGGTATGTGACGACCTTGGATGAGAACCTAACCAAGTACGTCTTGTGCCTAAACTTAACCAAACCTCACCAATCTTTTCCTAAACCAAACCATGTGTTTCTGTGCCTAAACATAACCAAAGTAACCTACACCTTGTGCGTAAGGATAAAGCATGCGGGGTGCCAGCCTTTGTTCGTCATACAGAGATGCTAAAGGGATGCTTAGCGTGTCGGTCGGCGACGCCAAATGGTACCTTGTGTGTCTGGATAAGACGCGAGGTTGTTTTATCCTAAAGTATTAATTGAGTGACTCATCTTGGATTTCTTTCAACTTTTTCCCTCTTATCTTCTCAATTCCAGCAACTGGGGGTGTGTTTGGTCCTCAAGGGGAATCAGGGTCCGAGCCTGAAGATGATAGCCAGATGAAGTTTTACACAGAGCAGCACAGAGGACGAAGGCGCAGCAAAGGTGAGAGGGAATGCAGATGTACTGTACTTCTTTTCATATTGTTGTAAATGTGTTGCATATTAAACACATTAACTTGCATGGGCGGTGAACCCTCATATCCACTGCATACTGCTGAGGGGGCAACAAAGTAACATAAAACAAAACATTTTGAATTCCAACCTTACGCTTGTTGAATATGCGGGGGACTAATGGAAGGGCAACCTATAGCTGAGTGAAATGAGGCTAGACATTTCTGGAATTGTGAATGTAGCTGGAAGTAGGAAGGAGTCATGCACATTGCCGGCGAGGTTTAAAGTGCTGTTCGGTGGCACAGTTCAGTGACACTCAAAGCAGATATATGAGCTGATGTAAATGGAGGCCCGGTGATGAGCAAAGCCGAGTCAAATTACTTTGATGGGAAGCATGACTTTAATTTCCCTTACCGCAAAGTGAAATGTGATAGTGAAGACTGTATGTGGATTTTGCATTTGTGTGTATGCGAGTGAGTGACCTGGAGAAATGAAACACAGGGTGATTGAAAACCTGCAACGCCAACCTGCTCAATGTGTTCAATATACATCATTTAGCCACCACAAGAATGTGCCACAACCTGAGTTTGCCAGAGTTCCACTGCTTAGACTTGGTAAACTAGAATAGGGCTACTATTAGCATTGCTTGGTTACTGTTGACTTTTGCAACAAACCTGCATAGTGCTTGGTGCACACTGGTCACCCCTCTTCCCAGAAACTATTCACAAATTGTCCGACACCTAGAGTACATTTTCAAAAGGTCACAGGAACCAATACATTTTTAACGGTTAAAATCTAGTTAGTGTTTCCAAACTAGTGCTGTCACTACCTTATCCCTAACACATATCACTAAGCCTCCTTTCAACATGTCGACTTCTCTCCGATGATAGATTTCAGCAGACAGAGGTTAAGCGGGCAATTTCATTCCACATATCCTGGCTTGAATATGGGAGTCCTGCCAGAACCAAAGGGCAACCAAAACAACCAATCTATAACCCTGTCAGTGGCAATAACATCATATATCACCCAGGCAAATGATCCTGGGCTCTTCTGCAGAAGCTTGGATGTGTACTCTTTTACACACTCAAGCCAAACTTGAACCTGGGTTGAATTCATAAATCAGGAGTCAAATTGAATGCATTTTCAAGGATTGACGGAGGTTTAGTAAAAGACTGTGATTTCGACAAAGCATAGTGCTAAAGTGGATGATTGTGTTATGTTCTGGGTTATGTGCTAAAAGTAGGAACCTGTCACCTCTTATAAAGGATGCTCAAATACAGGTATCGGTCTGAGACCCTGACCAAAACAAAAGGGCTTCTGTCAAACTTTTTTTTCTCTCTTTCTGTTCCTCCAGGCCACCCAAACAGTCCTCTGAATAAGGTCACCCTGACGTTGATCACCATCAGCACATGTGTCATTGCCATTGTCTATGCTACACAGGATTCCTGCCCTCTCACTGTCAAGGTTACCCTCCACGTGCCTGAGCATTTTGTCGCAGATGGTAAGTGCAACACACTCATTAGACCTTGATGGAATATTTCAACAGAATGTCCCAAAATAATAATAATAATAATAATAATTAAAGATCTGTAGTCTCTGTCAATATCTATCCAATTGACAGAGAGTTGGTAAAGGGAAAAAAAAAAGCTGATCGCTGACAAGAAACCCATGAAACTCAGTCAGATCAATCTTATCAATTTTGTGACACACCCATAGCAATTGTAGTACTATACCTAATACTAACATATGACACCTTTGGGCACAGTTGAGCTTTGTGTTTGCTGAAAAAAAGGATAAAGATTTATGGAACATTTTATCATAGTTGCCACTATCCCTTTGTTTGTTTGTTTTGTTTTTTTCCCCAGCCATAATTGGATACAATCATCCTTCAAGCAGCATATTACAAGGATGACTGTTGAGTAAATAAATACATATTATTATTGAGTGGTGAAAAACATTGTGATTTGTTTAGTTTTTGTCGCTAGGAGGAAGACCGAATGAACCAGGGACAGCTCCGCATGCTTCCTCTGTTTCAGTTTAGTACAAATGGATTACAGTAAAATCTCCCTCAACCGTGATTTGTGATTTCTAATTGCAATGCTTTTCAGTGTCAATGACCCCTCTGCACAAATGATATTGTACAAAAGACGCACATTCACCCAACAAAATGGAAACCGTGTGCTGGAACCCAAAGATGAGTATGAAACAGGACAACAGAGCCTGCGAATTTAAGGTTCCAGTGGAAAAAAAATAATATTTATGAGCACCACAAACATAGGATTTGTTTTTGCACTGGGAGCTTTCAGTGAGCAGACCTTATTACATTTGAGTGCATATAGTAGATTGAAATACGAACCCACTCTATGGTTTGCACTTTTTCAGTTGCCATGGCACAAATACTCTATTTATCAAATATCTCTAAGGTTTATTCTATTTGATTCATGCCAGATACAGTAACAAGCTGTCTGTATAGCATACAAACAAGCTATATGCACCAAAGTACAAAATGTTATCAAGAAAGTACCTGGACTTAAACTATGTAGACGCAATGGAGTTGCTGCTTTCCTTCTATACATTCTGGCGAGGGTAACACAATTTTGCAAAATGAATTCAGTATAATCAAGTAAGTAAACACGAGTGCCCAGAAAACTGCTTCAAGAGTCTTCCCACTGAGACTCTTTTAAATTTCGTTTTGGCTGTGGTGAATTGGGTCCATGCATTGGCAAAATACCACTGTATAATCTTCACTGGGGTATAAGAGAGGCCCATACGGAAGATGTGCAAGGAGTTAAGTGAAGTAAGAGGGAGTGAGGAGCTAAGGCAATTTAACTAATGATTGCTATATCGCTGAAAGCTCTGCATCCACAGTTTATCAGGTGCTCTTGCCACTGGGGCCTCATTTCTATTCCGCCCACAATTGCTGTGAACATGGACACACAACTGGACCTGGAACAGTGCGCACAACGCAAGCTTTTACAGTGTATGGTGAAACTACGTGTATGTGATGAACACAAGTTGTTGTTTGTTTTTTAATGGACTGCATTGCATTTTTAGGGATTGTTTTCCTCTTTTATCAGTTCTACCCAAACCAATCAAATTACATATCACTTCATACACAGAATTGTTGGATATATATTTCTGTCAGACATGTGATAATTACATTGGACCTCATGCAGGAACCACTCATAAAACAAATTCGTGACACCCATGAGTGATTGAGGAGAAATTGTGGGATTCGTTTTCTCATACTTTCAATTTTCTCTTGAGTAAGACATTCTTGTATGAGTCATGCAGGCTTACAGATATGCTGTCTTTCTTCACAGAGACAAAAAAACAAACAAAAAAACCCCACAAATTGACTTAATAATTGTGATTCCTTCATCTGAATTCAGAGATGTGTTTTAACCACTATGGCACTGCTCTGATGTTAGAATTAGAAGTAGTTATATACAACTACTGATGCTAATAAATGTGTTATCTTTTTTTGTCTGCTAGTTTCCAGCAACATGGAGTTCAATATCTGAGGCGTGAAATTCTTCTTTTTGCACGTCATATTTATTTATTTATTTATTTATTTATGTCGAATAAACAGGTGGCATTTATCAGGCTAAAACAAGCAATTTATGACTAGTTTGTGCAGAGCTTGATGAATCCTACTTGGAACAATCGTATGAACAAGTGTCACAGGAAAAAAAGAGAGGGTCCTGAGGCATGAGTCCTGCCAGTTTATTAGCTTGTTCTTAATATAGTGTCGTCCATTGCCAGATGAGCGTACAACTGCTAGTTGGTGTGCTGTGAAATTTAATATGGTTATGTGTAGTCCCTGAATGAGAATTATAATTGCCTGACCTTTGCTCTGCCACTACTAACAAGGCACACTTCTTTGTTTGATGCTCCTTGAGCTGACCTCTGATCCGATGCTAAGTTTTAAACTTTGAGCGTAAGATATCGATTCTCCATTCTACATCCATGATAACCAGAGACTGGATTATTTTGGCCTTTTGTTTAGTGTCACCCTCGAGGCAAACTTTATACTGTAGCCCCTCTACAGATAAAGGAGTGTGGAGTGTGTCTTTCATACATAATTTTTTTAGGTAGCACTTTAGGTAACATTGTAATACAGTAAAACATATGATAAGAAGAAAACGAAATGTTGGGATGAAAACATTGAGTTGGGATGTTCTAATAAAACATCTGTTACAGCTACTGTGATAGTTACACTCATTAAAAAAACCCATTTACACACATTTCCCATAGTGAAAATACACTGTGAATGCCCCCATAAAACACACTATATATGTGGTCTTTAGAAAAAGTTTCTCCTTTTGATTAAAAAGTGAACATGAACAGCACACCCTGTGCAGGTCTTTTAAAGTTTTGTTTTTGTTGTTCCTCTGAAGACCTGTGTGTGTACTGGAATTGGTCTCAGATAAAACAGACACCTGAGGGAGAGCAAATGTGATAAAGGCAGCTTAAGCCATTGGTCTGGCAGGTGTACAGTCGGCAGCAGGCAGGCAGTCAGAGCAAACAAACAAAATCCAACATATGAACAAAGCAAATCCAAACTTGCAGGCCACGTATAAATATAAGTTAGGTCAGGAGAGGAACAGACAGGCAGGAAGGAGTGACTAAATTGACTGCAAGGAAAAACATCTGTCACACAAGACATGTAAGCGATTCTCGACAAGGGAAATAGTGCGTGATGGGAGGAAGAAGAGGAGGTAAGAGATTAGGTCAGGTATCAATGTGAGCAGTAAATTCAATAGTGGTGACTAGCAGACATGTGACACACGACAGGAGACGGTAAACAAACAACACAACACAAAAGCTAATATGTAGTTAGATCGCAGTAAGAACTAGAGACAGAGGATGCAGAATAGGAGGACTGTTTAGTCGACATCATGACAAGCTCCATGCCAAATCAAATATGGGAGCAACTAAAGATATCTCTTTGAGGGTAATGAGATTAATACGCATGTCACGGTCCTTTTATTTTTCTCCTAATTCTGAAAATATTCTCATTTTAGAACTCCAAAGTGTGAAGTGAATGATTTGATTTTTTTCTTCTTTTTTTTTTCTTTCTTTTTTTTACAGATATGTCAGAGCTTTTTATTACGTGACAGAAAAGACACAGAGGGCGGTTATAAATACCTATTAAAATTACAGTTCAAGGGTGGTAATAAGATTTAGCAAGCAGACAAATGCATATTAAGACATGATAAGGAAAACTTGCTTGTTTCATTTAGTATGTCTTAACTATCTTAATAAAACTGTGGAAAGAAAACAAAACAGAAAATATGAAACTTTACATTAGAGGACTGTGTAAAAGCAGCAGCAGCAACAAAGCTTAAATAAATAAATAAAAAAATGTTTCAAAAGAAAAACAACACCCAACAACTGATGTGTTTGCACAGCTTTTCAATTATCACTGTCTCCATGACACAGATATGCAATGCTTTCTATGCCACCTCAGTTCCCAAAACAGCTGAAATGGGATTAATCTAACAAAATTGTTTTTTTTTCACCCAGTCTTCTGCCCTCAATTCACAGCATGAACAGAAAACCCCAAAAAATGCCAGCAATCAGCAATGTTCTTACTGCTCAGGAGGGGTTTCTTCACAGGTCTCTTAAAACCCGACTCATAATCTAGCAATTGCCTCCTCACTGTGTGGGCTGAAGCCATTCGATTTCTCTGCTCTCTCAGCAAATGAAGGCCATTGGCAGTCCTCTACACTACACAACACAACTGCAATGCCACAGGAAACGGCCTTCTACTGTATATGCACCTTTGTTCAGCCTGACCTAGGAGATGCTTTTTAGGGGCCCCTTCTATAGGAATCGCGTGTGTATTTAAGTCTTTATGGGATATTAGTGGGTGCTTCCTTTTCAAGAGCAACTACAAAATCCCTCATTTGTATTATACTGGTCAGTGTTTAGCCTACTTATTTTATAAATCTAATTTATATTGTACAGTATCTTGAACAAACCAGTTTTACACAGTTTTAATTTCAGGCACAATAAAAAAAAAAAAGAACTTATATTGCTCATATATTACCTAACCTAACCTGACTTCACTAACTGAGGTAGATGCACTTCAGCTTTACTTCAGTCCATGCTGCACGTCCAGCAGAACAATGGTTACAAGCAATGCAGTTTTCACTCGGAAACAAAATGGCAGGCCTAGAATTGGTCTGTACAGTCTACATCAGTGCTCCAGTCAAGTTTGCCAGATAGTCAGAAAGTTAAATTTTTCTGTGTGGCTGTCCCGATGCATCCCAGTGTCCTGTCAAATGACAACAAGCAGCTGGTGACTTCATGTGTGTAGGAGGAGGCAAATTTTAGTGTATTCTATTTGAACAGTTAAAATGATTTTTTTTTTTAAAAAGGGGAAAATAAATAAATGAAAACAATAGATGAGGCTTGGGATATTGTTGCTTTATCTGTTATGCAGTGTAAGTGCAAAGCATTCATTCTTTTTGAGTTGTATTTTCCTGCAGGGCATTGGCCATGGAACTTTTCTCTGTGACTCAGATTTTTCATCTGCATTAATCCTCTATTTAAAAAAAGAAAGAAGAAAAAAAAAAAAACAGCCTGGAGAGCACCACCACTGAATTTCACATCATAAAAGAAAATTTTAATCTCTCACAGTTGCTATCTCACAATTGATATCTTTATGTCCTTGTCTGTTCGTTTTTAAATACATTTGAAATTCACTTTGGCATAGAAATGTATATTTACTGTACTGTAGCAGTATATAGGCCTACACAATATACAGTAGCTGCATAAGAATCTTTGTGTTCGCCAGAGAGCTGAGGCACAATCTCCTCACAGCTTCCCTTGGAAGTAAAAGTCATTGGCATCAATTAGGAATAATCTTGTTCAGTGATCAGAGTTTAACGATTGGCCTGGGAGCACTAAGAAAGAAAGGTAAGGCAGCGTCAATGAGCATAGCATTTACTGATTGACGCGTGGAACTCTTTTAGCCCCTCCACTGCAATTACCAAGAAAATCCCATCAGTACACAGATTATAGGTCTTAATTTTCTCGTTTAAATTCAGCCTGGTCAGGCGGGGAATTGAAATTACAGTAAAAAAAACAAAAGAATTAGCTACTTCCCAATTGATTTTACAATACAACCAGCAAAGGAGCTTTTTAAAAATAATTTTTTAAAAACCAAACAACCAACCCTTTTTTTCTACCTTTTTTTTTTTAACAAGCAAAAGAATTTTGTCTTGTGTTTTCTATTTCAGGAAGTAGTTTTGTGGTGAGCATGGGCAGCTTCCTGGATGTTTCTAATTGGCTAAACCCAGCCAAGCTTACCCTCTACTATCAGACCAACTCGTCCACACAGTGGGTCCAGGACTACTGCGGCCAGAGGGCCACTGAGCCCTGCGAGCAGATTTGCGATCAGGACACAGGTTAGTCTGTACAAACATGCAAACACATACGCACACACTGGAGTCAATAGATAACTCCAATATATAACAAATAATGTTTCACAACATTTCCTTTAATGTGTTTCCCTCTATTTTGCTTAATGGGAGGAAAATGTAAAGGGTCACATACAGTAGGTGTCATTATAGTAAGGTCTCAGAAGCACACACTCATAACTCCCACACTATTTCATTAAGAACAGGTTTACATTAACAACAGGTGCTGTATGTCTATTTAGTTCTTAATTATGGACATGAGATCATGCATGATAGGTTATAAAAGCTTCAAATATTATAAAAAAAAACAACAACTTGTCGATCATAGGTAAGAATTACACGGTTATATTTATAGAGAATGTCTTAATGTAGTTCGCAAAAGGCTAAGGATTCATAATCAGCATGTACAAAATCGTAAATGTAACATCATAACATACAGTCACCTTGTAATTATTTATGCCGTGTAGAAATGTTTAAAGACATAGTTGAAGCAATATTTCAAGCCATGTTGGATATGTTGAAATCAAAAGAAAATGGCAGCATTCAACCCTCTTTTATGTTTTATGTAATTGCAAGGACTGCAATACCCAACATGAGGAGAAAAGAAGGACATCTCTTTTTTTTTTACCTCAGGGTTACCTTTATAACTGTCTTGTGTCCGATCTGAAAAATAGTCAGAGCATGTTGGAACTGCTGATTATTGTCATGCAGTGTTGAAACCATTAATATGGATTCAGAGGTTATTTCAGAATCAACAAGCTAAATAAATTGTCACTTAATAAGCGTCATTAGATTCGTATTTTTTGTTTAAACCTTTTAATAGTACTTCAAATAACATTATACACTATGAGATGAACTGCAAAACTGAATCCATCACACGTTCTTTTTCTTTAAACACACAATATGTCATTTCTGGTCAAAACAATGGAAACAAAAGATATAGTTTGATGTAGTAGTGTGGGATCATGGGAGTTGTTGTCTTCACTGTAAAACAAATATACCATTGCCAATGAAATTCTGACGTGACTCAGAAATGGCAGAAAATGTTAACAGATGTATTAACTTTATTTCATGTTTGCCAACTTCCTTCCTTCCTCACTTTCTGACTCTCTCCTGGAAGTTTTTGAGACAGACAACCAATAGAAATGCACTGTTTACATTTAGGACAATGTAAGTACACAACTCAACAAAATATATAACAAAGCTCTAGTCATTATTTGACATTTTATTGTGGAAATGTTACATATCTTGAAGTTTATATATTTAAATACCCCAATTTCTCTCTAAATGTCATGTATTGTTGCCATTTTATTTATTTATTCTGTTTAATTAAACAGGTAAACACTTTTTAAACACATTTTTAAAATATTATACAATTTTAAAAAAATTGTATAATATTTTAAAAATTAAAAAAAATTATAAAATTAAAAAAAAATTGTTTTAAATAAAAGAAATACTCTTATATTTTATATATACATTTTAGCATGATATTACAACAAAATAAAGTACAGAAATTTGGTGATAAATGTTTAATCAAGCAACAGTTTATCTTAAAATATTGGTAAAAATCCAAATCTCACCACAACTTTTGAGAAAGTTTCAAAAATTTAAATTAAAAAAAAAATTTGACCAGCTTGGTAAGTCATGTACGTCGCGATGCACCAGAAAATAGAAACTCCTCATTTTCAAAAATCAAAATGAAGAGTTTCTATTTTCTTCAGTACACTGATAACAATAGCAAAAAACATGTGCATCAATATCGTTGGTGGTGGTAAAGGTCTAAGAAAATTGTGTCCTTATAAGGTTATTGGGCTCCATCCCAGACATGCAACACATACAAATTTCATGCTTCCTTCTCCTGCCTTCATCTAATACAATTACATGGGTGCAAAAAGGGGACAGATGACGGCGCCCAACAACAAATGGAACAACAATGGAATTCATGATTGGTGAAGGAGCCAATCAATAGCCCACACAAGTAGGGGTGGGTAAAACATCTATTCACAAAGGAATCTCAATTGTCATTTCCCACGATTTACAATCGACTTACAAATTTCAAAAATCTATTTTCGAAATGTTAGTTAAGCGGATGTTAACAGGGGCAGTGCAGCACCTGGAAAGCCTTCAATGTGCACACGCTAGAGTTGTTTTGAAATCCATCTTCAAAAAAGACAGCGGTTGCAAGTATGTTTTTAATTTATTGACTGAATGATTATCTTTGCAAGGAGAATGTGAAGTATATTGTGAGTACTTTCCACGGCGTTATTGAAAGACTAACTTTAACTTAGCAGCGATCAGCAGTAACAAACAATGCCAGCCGACCCGCAGACTCTGCAACGTTAAACAACTTAAACTAACTCGGTGGTAGAGAAAGTCTGTTTCTGCTTGCGCTCCCCGTTTGGTATAATGATGGTTTTCCCCAGAGCTAACTGTGCTTTAGTGCTCAAGACAATATAACATTAATAACAACACAGCAGAACGCTCTACTACCTCCCCCTCATTTTGTTATTCACAGACAGGCATGGATCTAAGATGACTTTAAATTAATTGATCCACTAATTAATGCTATTAACATTTTAAAATTAAAAAAGGCTGCAGATCATTTATCTTAATTGCCATTTATGCGTCTTACTGTTGACTGTATCGGTGTACTAAGGACACCAATGAATGCCACAAAGTATATTGGAGCATGAAACTGAAAATAGCGCCCCCTTTTCTATTTATTCAATCATCCGTTTTGACACGAAAGTCCATTTTGAATCGAGAATCAATTCTGAATCAAATCGGACCCCCAAAACTCGGAATCTAATCAAATCATGACGTTCCCAAAGATTCACACACCTACACTCAAAGGATGCTGTCACCATGTTGTTTTTCTAACAATATTAAGTATGTACATAAGTGTAGTTTATTGTCAACGAAGCCTTTTAGCCACATCATTCTATTCTTTTAGGAAATAAATTATTCATTTAGGTCTAATTCAAAAATAATAATAATAGCAAAATGGTACAAGAGGCTAAGCTTTTTTATGTGCACCATTGCATGGTGTCATTACTGTAACTATCACTGGAGAGGTGCTCCTTGTAGCATGAAACAGCAAAGCACAATATAAAAACCAGAGTAAGACAATATTTTTTATTATATTATGAAAAACAGGAATAATTGTACATTTAACAATACAGTTAAATTCAATGGATTGTTTTTTTGTTTTGTTTTTTAGTGGATCTTTCTGCTTGGTGAGAAAAGATACCTGAGCTTTTGTTGTGTGTTTGCTTTTCTTATTCAGTTGTTGAGTAAATGTAACTGTCTTCTATAGCTGGAGTCCAAGCTTAGTGCACCACGCTTGTAAACAATGTTGTTAGTGTGTGAGCAGAAGCCCTCTGTGCCCGTTTCCCCATACAGGTAAAAAAAATAATCACAGCCTCCACTGCAGTATGTAAACAATCAGCTCTTACAATTTTGCGCCTATTTGTGCTGACATTAAAACTGTACCAAAAAAAGCAGAACGTGCAGCATGATGATATTTATCTTTCCTGTGAGTGGTGTAACTCCCTTGTGTGTTTTGTGCCAACTCGATAAAGTCTAAGCTCATTAGAATGGATTACATCCTTAATATATGTGAAATTTATGTCACCCTGGTCAAGGGCATGTTGAGGGCTGATGCATAATGTATTGGGGGTTCAGACACTTAACTCAGTCAGTACACATGGAGACGCCGAAGATGGAGTTGGCCTATTTGTGTTTGTGGATTCTTAACGTGTGCTGACTACATTTGCCTGCATCAGTCACTGCACATTTATGCATTGTGAGGTCGGTAATAGTTGTAATTCAATGTTGGAGTCATTTAATCATCCAGACCCCAGCACATTCAGCATCCTCACTTTATTTGGGCTTCTGTCTCCCCATGTCTTCTTGTGTCCCTCCATTTATTTCCGTCCTTTTCAGCAGCAAGGTTATTTGAGCAGTAATTGCCCTGAAGTGTGTTGTGTCTTCTCAGGGCAACCACATCCATCCAGCAGCAACATTAAAGGTGTTCTTCAAAAGAGATTTTTGTTTCATCCCCACCACTCCTTTACCATATAGCATCCGCTCAATACTCTCAACAATGATATACACACACCCTCTCTCTCTCTCTCTCTCTCTCACACACACACACACACACACACACACACACACACACACACACACACACACA